>JADRCH010000079.1:390721-469143 GCA_019843965.1 Rhynchomys soricoides | reverse complement strand
TGGGGTGGTGGGGTGGTCCTACCCAGGGTCTGCCTAGGCTCTCTGGGTTGGTGGGGCAGTCCTACCCGGGGCAGATTCTGAGTTCTGCTCTTTGGCCTGGTCTGCCTCCTAAGTAGAGGTCTGATCTGGCAGGTGTTCAGTGGCAGGTGTACAGAATGTGCTTGCTAAGACCCCGACCAGCTTCTTTCATACATAACCGGACTAACAGGCTTGTGAGCAAAGCACTTATACCTCTGGTTTGTATAGGACCAGAAGAACTCAAAAGAACTAGGCTTCACTCTCCCTGCTGGGAAGCAGCCACCGATAGGAAATAAGCCCAGCCTTGGAGAAGTGCTGCTGATCCTACCCCTGGTCTGGCCCAGCCTGCTTTGAACCTAGAGCTAGGGTGCACTGGCTGCCCTGAAGCAGATTGGTGCCATTCCTGTCCTCTGGGTGAGATCTTGCCAGGAAGCTGTAGGAGACTGAGTGGTGTTTACCAGCAACACCTCTAGCTGGCCACTTGGGGCTCTTTGCCTCATCATCCTGCTTCAGGATGCTGGGCGGGGGGGGGGGGCAGCCTCCACTGAGGAGGAGAGCAGCATGTCTGTGTACATCTGACTGCGGCCCACTTTTCTCAGCAGCTATTTCTGAAGGTGGGAAAAACAACGGTGACTTGAAAGGCACAGAGGTTTGCGTAGGGGTATGTGTGTGCTGTCACATAGATCTCAGGGCAAACAAACACACGTGCACACATGCATGCCTGCCTGCATACATGTTCAGCGGAAGTCCTGGGAAACCAGCTGCCCAGCGGGTAACTGGGGCTCACAGAGGAGGAGGGGGGTTTGTGGTGTACTTTGTGGGTGGGGAAGATGCAGGAAACAAGCTGAGAAGCACCTGTCATTCAGATGGCTCTAAGTGCCACACTTCCATACCAGATGCCAGGACACCAAACTTGCCTCTACCTCTGCCCTGGGAAAACTGCTCAACTTCTCCAAGCATCTGTTCCTTTATGCTTCCTTTATTTTCTTACAGAAGACCATCACGAGACTCAAGTGAGCCTGTTGCTCATATAGAGAGTTGTAGAAATGTTAGCGTCTCCTTTTCCAGGGTTGGGAGGTGCTCCTGCCACATAAGACCTCTTTCGCTCCCTCCTCCTCACTCCCTCCTCCTCTGCTTCCCTTCATCCTTTCTTCCTTCCTCTTATTATGTAGTTGAGGCTGTCCTTGAACTTAGGACTTCCTCCTTCCATCTTCTAAGTGCTCAGAGGATAGACATGCAATGCTGTGCTCAGTGACCATAGAGCATCTAAAGGAATGATAGCCTTCTAGACAGCAATAGAATGCAATAAGCCCCCTCTCTACTGAACTTAGCCCCTGGGAACCCAGTACTACCCCCCCAACGTGGGGTGGAGAGCTGTGAGCTGGTAACATAGCCACCCAGCAAAGAATGCCAATGGATAAGGAAAACCCAGGACAGTTCCCATCTGGAGAGGAAAGTGAGTCTGAGTAGGTAGCAAGGACTCTTTGGAGAGGACCCCAATGTATCACTGACCTTCAGATAAGACCTGAACCCCTGGCTTTCCTCTCTTCAAACAATACCTTTGTTCTAAGTGCCAAGACAGCATCCAATTGTGCTCAGGGTACTAAGAAGCTACCAAAACCTACAAAGTTCCATGACAAACACCTCCGATGCTGGCCTTATCTGTCTATCTTTGCAGGAGCAGCAGACTATATTATCCCTGGGCTAGGAGCAGGGCTGGCTTTAAGAGGCAGCTGAATCTGGGACCCCAAAGTGTGGCAAAGTCTCAGACCAGTCCTTTCCTTGTGGATTGGCACACAGCTTCTTACAACCACAGCTTCTCTCCCCCCCCCCCAGCTTTTCACTACCACACACTTTCCCTCCTACATAGCTTCTCCCCCCAGCTTCTCCCCTCCAGCTTCCCCCCCCCCAGCTTCTTCCCCCTCCAGCTATCCCTCCCCCAGTGGAGCCCAGAGCTGCCATTCACTCACCACTATCATTAAAGGCTGACATGGCCCTACTCACTCAAGATGATTAGTGAGCTCTACAGGAGCTGCAGAGAAAGCAGATTGACTTTTCTCTATAATGTCCCAGGTGGCCAGGAGTTCATGAACACACGCATACCTCCTGGAAACTCTCTACGAGCACCCTGTGTCCACAGAGAACCAACCAATGCAGAGTACTTGTAGGTGAACATGCATAAGAAAACACACAGAACACGGAATATTAAGTTCCACATTTCCACCAGCTCCTTGCATGGGCAACAAAGGGATTCTTTACTTTCGTTTTGTCAGGAGCACAGCTGAGGTTCAGGAAGATTATATCTGAGGTCACACAGATTTTTTTTTTTTTCTTTTTCTCTTTCTACTATAACCTGCCTTGCCAGCCTGGTCAACAGGGATCAACACTTGCTTGAGAGGAGCTGGGTATTGGGCTGGTTTAGAACACTTGCCTTGGTGGCAAGTTCTTTCAGAGATGGACTTGGGTCCTTAGTAAATGTATCTTGTTCCCTGATGGGTCCAGCAGAACATTTCTTGGCTCCTGGCAAGACTGACCCCCTGTAGGAACACGCAGGAAGGACTCTTTAATGTTTGAGCCAGGGTGGGCCTAGAACCCCAGGGTCAAACAAAACCAGCTGCTGCACACAAATCTGACCCTGCCCTCTCACTATGGAGCGGATGCCAGAGACTCCTGGAGTCATCTTCCAGGCCCCATGGCTGGTGGCTCCCTCCAACGCTTGTTCTACAAATCCAGGTGGACCCATTTCCAGTTGGATTCCCTCCAGGAATCATCTTAGGTCTTGGCACAATGTATGGATTTGATCCTCCAATCCCTCTGTTAAGAAGACCCTTAACAAAACCCTAAAGGAAGAGTTTTGGGGACAGTGTCATCCGGTCCTTCCTTCTCTGTCCCTATCTCCTGCAGCACAGAGGTAGACTCCACTGATGCATGCAAGCTCTCTTCTCCCTCCTTACCATTTCCTTCTGCTTCCTTCCCTAGTCCCTGCCTAACTCCTAGGAGCAGACGCTTTCAGCAGGAGGCAGCTACCAATGGCCTGGCCTTGGCTGCTTTGGTACCAGGTCCCCCAGAGCTGTGGAGACTGAGGGGCAGCAAAACTGAGTGTAGCATTGATAAACTCCGGCCTCCTCAGCAGCAGATAAGCACTGGTCAGGCGAGCCTCCATCTGAACATGTGGCCTCCAGACTCCCTGGGAGGGGAATAGGTTCATCACTCCTATCTCTCAATTACATACAACCAGAGCTTCTGCACGGGAGACCGCCATGTTTCTCTGTCTGCCAGAGTCTGAATTCCGTAAATGACTGTGTGAAAGAGGTGGTTGTACAGAAGGGACTAGGCTTTGCACTCTCCGTGTGACCCTGGGCAAGGTACACACCTTCCTGAGCCTCACATGCTGCAGCTGTGGGCACTGGGATGCAATGTCTCTGTTTGTTCCCTTTACGTCTCCCATTTATTGCAGCTTCTTGTCCCATCTCTGATCACCAACCTTTGCAATGCTTTTGAGTCGTTGAGGTATAAGATACTGCACAGGTCTGTGTATAGCTCCAGGCACCATGAACTTGGGCAGATCTAGATGCAACTACCCCAGCACTCTAGAAGGTTCCCACGTGCCCTTGCACCGCACCCAGTTACCCACTGTCCTGACCACTAGGCTTACCAGTCAGTCTAATCTTTAAGCCCAGCTTCCTCTTTCTTTTCCATCCTAAGTTGAGAACCAAGTCTTTGGACCTAGGTAATTCACAGAATGCCTATTTATTTCCAAGTGGTCCAGAGCCTCTCAGCATCTTTTGCAGGAGGTAAAGTGAGGCTTCTTTCTTGTTCTTACAGCTAGAAATAGTTCTGTGCCTCAGGGTCCCAGCTCTGGCTAGAATCCTCACGGCCTGGGTTTGGCTGTTCCATGTCCCCTTGAGGCAGGAAGACAGCGTCGTGACCTCCTGGCACCTATGTTTCTAAGGCTTCTCATCATGGAGTCCTGGGACAGTAGACAAGAAGATACATGGGAATTACCCTCAACTCTTAACTTCCCCATACTGCTCTACCTCACATTCTCTTCTCAGAGACCCTCACATTCTTCATCTTGTCCCAAAGCTGACATCTCTCACCAACCTGCTGTTGCTTCTCTGGTCACATCTTTGTCAGCATCAGCCCCCTGCCGTGCCTAAGTTAGAAATTCTGAACCCCTCCTTCTCCCCTGGCCAGTGCACCACCTTTTGTCTTTATTCCCAGTCTTGGCCCTTATAATGGCCTCATTGATGTTCTCCTGTTAACATCAGAAGGGCCCTCCCGTTCCCTGATCTGCCAAAGCCAACCTGTTCCCAGCACTGCAGTTCTCATCCCGACTGTGATGCCCTGCTCCCTTAGACTCTCAAGCTCTCCTTCAACTGTAAAACCCATCCCAAACACCACTTCAGCTGCTGGAAGATGTGTGGCATTCCTGAGGGCTCGTGTGCCAGACTTCCTATAGGCTAGCCGTAAAGGAATTCTTTACAGGATCCAGAAACGTAGCTCAGAGAAACCAAGGTACAAGATTAACATTTCACAGCTGGTACATGAATGGCCAAGAGGGACCTGGGAGACTTCATTCACAGCTCGGGTTATTTCTGGGGTTTTGGTGCCAGAGCTCAGCTGGCCTGAAGGGTGACAAGGCAGGGAGAGTGAGAGTCCTTTGTTCAGCCTTGCTCTCTCCTTCTCCCAGGAATTTTAGAGGTCAAGGTTCTGGTAAAACTCCTTCATGGATGGGGAGGGAGGGGTCTTGTTGCCAGGCAGGAATCTCTACATCGTTGTCAGCTCTCCTGGCTTGTCCAGGCAGAGGGTATGAGAGCTCCAAGCTTGGAAGGGAGCCTGCCTCATCATTTCTTAATTGGAATGGAGGGTGCCAGTAGGTAGCAGTAAAGTCATTTTTGTCTGATTGCACTGCACCAAAACAAGCTGCAGGGAAGTGGGGCCAGCAAGCCCAGGCAGAGAGTGGCTCAGGCTGGGCACACCTCTCTTCTTGCTACTTGGGCTTCTGCAAACCCCCAGGGACTGCTTCTCTGACCAAAGCTTCTCTCCTGGGCTCCTGGGGTGCCCTGCATCCCTGCATTAGAACCCTACTGTTCACCCTGCAGACTGAGACAGCTGGAACAGGCTGGGACAGTAGGAACTCAGAATGTATCTGGACAAAGGCCAGACAGGTGTGTGTGTATGTGTATGTGTGTGAGAGTGTGTGTGTGTGTGTGTGTGTGTGTGTGTGAGAGCGCATGTCTGTCTGTCTGTCTGTCTGTGTTAGAGATCAGAAACCACAGGGACTAACTGCCCAGTGAAGAGAGGTCTTCTAGTGGGTGATTCTTTCTGCCTCTTACCTTAAAGGAGATCAACACTATTCCATAGTCTGGTTTTCCCCCTCAAGCCTTTCTGTGGCTATTTTGCCTTCCTGGTCACTGTCCCTGGGGAAAAGTTACTTTGTTCTCATTCAAGTTTCTGCCTGGTTTAACAGGATCTTACCCTGGCCTTCACCTTTCTGGAGCTTTCTCTGGATCCCTCTAGAAATTCTACAGACTCTACCAGCACTGGTTTTGGAGGGGGCTTTGCAGTTGAATCCTGTTTCTGGCTGTCCCTGTGCTCTTGGGCCTTCTCATTTCTCAGATAGGGAAGAACGTGCCCCAGGTAGAGCTAGAGATCTTTGTAGAGTCCTTCTGGGGCTCAGCATCACTGTATTTCTTTGGCTGGGCTGTACTTCGACTTTTAGATCTCCTATTTTTAATGAGCTAAAGCTCTTTCCTCTGCAGTCTGGCACCCTTTCCAAGAGAGTCAGCCCTCTAAGTCACTAAAAATACTCCCTGGGGCCTTTAATGGGGTTCCTTGGCTCTACGTTTCAGGACAGCTCAAGGACACCGTCCACTAGATCACAGATCACCGATATCTAACAAAATAGTTGTTCAATAAACAGGTCAGATGCGGGTGGTGAGCAGCGACTCTCTCCTTGAGTGCTATCTGCTAGGGTCCAGAGGTGCTCCTAGGGCAGGTCTGACAGCGTTCTACAGACATTGCCCTGTCCCAGACACATGCCAGATGGGCAGTCTGGACCAGCTGCTGCCCAGGTGGAGGTGCCAGGCAGATTCGGCAGCCTTCCCCAGCTACCTCATGAGCCAGGGCTCCAAGATAGCCCTTAGCCACAGGGAACTAGGAACAGGGGCAAGGAAGGTACTAGAGAGGGACCCAAGCAGCCCTGTTTCCTATTCCCATTCCTCACTGCACATCTAGAATTTCCTTCCTGTCTAAAGCCTCAGTAATCCTGTGCCTCTGAGGAGCACTTACTCCTGGATGAGCACCCCTTGCTCCCTCCATGTGCTATGAAGCCACAGCCTGCAATCCTGTGGGGGCTCTTATCTCCTCTCTGTGCACTGTTAGAGAAGGCCCCGAGTCCCAGCTGATAGGAAGGCATGAGAGGTAGGAATCTGCCTTGCTTGTGCAGAGCTGTGGGGTCTCCCTCATACCTGGCTACATGCAGATGGGGGTGGAGTGGCAGGTTAGAAGGCAGAGTGGATGTGGAGCAGGCCAGTTAAGCACGGAGAAAGGCTAAAGCCTTCCTAACAGAAAAGGAAAATGAAATCAGAATGAAAACTGATGAGGTGGGGAGAAAAGGAGACTCGTTTCATCAGCAGGTTTACCAGATGAAGCCCAGAGATAAATCACAATGCAAAGAAGGTCTGGGCCTGAGGGTGCAAACCTTCCCTTCTGTCAGCTGTGGCAGGCAGGCTGGGAGATAAATAGCTTCAGCTGAGGCCCTCGGTGGGCGTCCCCCCCCCCCGCCCCCCCCCCCACAGTGAGATAGTCTGTCAGCCCTTGACACACTTCCAGGTCTGCCCTGGCCTGGCTCAGTCCTTCAGTCCTCCCTACCTCATAGGCCCCTATAGGTCACCCCTATAGGTGACCTCCGAAGCTCAGTTCTTTCCTATTCTCTCCATAATCACCGGGACTGCCTGCCCTACAGCCAAGGGGAGATAGCACAAGGTGTGAGGATTGGTGGTAGGCAGTGCAGCCCAGGTGACAGCTGGGAATAGTCTTTGATCATGGCCTCATCCCTCCATGGACCTAGTGGGCCCTGAGCCATCAGTAGCAACAGCTCTGAGAAAGTCCTCAGGAATGTAGATTCTGAGTCCAGCCAGCCCTCCAGGATCAGAGACGGAGGACAGTTTGAGCTGGATGACTTCTGAGATCCCCACTCTATAAACCAAGGAATGATACTTAGAAACCCCCCAAAGTATTTAGTCATCATAGGCTTGGTGTTGCTCTCCTGACAGGTAAGAATGGAGTCTTCCAGAATCCCCTCACTTCCTCTGTCCCAGGCACAGAGAAACTTCCAAGGAGCATCAGTAAAGGTCCAGTGGGCCTTGCACTCATGCTAGGCACTTCACTCATGGGAAAGGCAAGGGACACAGTGTACAGGGAGGGCAGGTGGGTTTTCACAGATTGAGGACAAAACGAAGGAAAACTCTCTCTGGAATATAAAGGTGTTATAGAGGGGCTCAGCTGTGGGAACAGGCAAACATGTGCCACCACATGTAGGAAATTAGGCAAGTATTCAGAGGAAATATGCTGAAAATTAATGTGTGGGCTAGTTTGATATCAAACTGACACAAATTATAGTCTGTGATGATTTTTATAAACTCTGCCCAGGGAGTGGCAGGATTAGAAGGTGTGGCCCTGTTGGTGTAGGTGTGTCACTGTGAGTGTGGGCTTAAGACCCTCATCCTAGCTACCTGGAAGCCAGTCTTCCACTAGCAACCTTCAGATGAAGAAGTAGAACTCTCAGCTCTGCCTGTACCATGTCTGCCTGGATGCTGCCATGTTCCTGCCTTGATGATACTAAACTGAACCTCTGAACCTGTAAGCCAGCCCCAATTAAATGTTGTCCTTATAAGAGTTGCCTTGGTCATGGTGTCTGTTCACAGCAGTGAAACCCTAACTAAGACATAGTCATTTGGGAAAGAAGGAGTTACAGTTGAGAAAACGTCCACACCAGATTGGCCTTCTTGACTGATGATTGATGGGAGATAGCCTAGCTGACTGTGGGCAGTGTCACCCCTGGGCCAGTGGTCTTGGGTTCTGTAAGAAAGCAGGCTGAGCCATGAGACACAAGCCAGTAAGTGAAACTCTTCCATGTTCTCTCCTAGCTCCTGCCTCCAGGTTTCTGCCTTGAGTTCTTTGTTGATGGACAGTATGCACAAGTGTAAGAGGAGATTAACCTTTGCCTCCCCAAGTTGCTTATGGTTATAGTGTTTTATCCCAGTGGTATCTAAAACAATGAGTGAGGTTGATAGACACTTTGATAAGACTGTCTTTAAAAATCTCCCTAGGATGGGAGGACCAAGCTCCTAGAGGGAGTCTGGACCAAGAAGGATCATGGGAAATACAGATAATGGGAAGACATTCAATCCAGGAGGCACCAGAAGCAGAAGCCTGGGAGAAAACTATAGGAAGTGAATGGCAAGAAGTGTTTCCCTATGGCCTGTGAGAAGAGTGGTAAAAAGCATTGCAAGCCAGGGCCAGCATAGTCTGGACATGATCCTGTGTGTAGTGTAGGCCTAGTATAGTCACAGGAGCCGTGGAAGCCATCGAGACCTCAGCCATTACTAATAATCCACTGAGCCAGCCACACCTTGTGATTGAAGTTCTATCATCCCTACTATCCTTTGAAGCTGTGGTCTGAATACAGGCTCCAGATTCTTGCATTAGAAACTCAATCTCCCCTGTGAAGTGTGATGATTCAAGACTTTAATCCAAGCACTAGGGAGACAGAGGCAGGCAGATCTCTGAGTTCAAGTCCAGCCCAGTCTACAAGTCGAATTCTGGGACAGCTAGGACTACACAGAGAAACTATCCCGCCGCCCCCCCCCCCCAAAAAAAAAACAAACTAAAAAGAAAGAAGCAATCCCTAATGGCTCAGGGTTGGGAAGTGTTTTGGTCACAAGGGATCTACCTTCCTGAATGGGCACACGATATTTTGAAAGGCATGAGAGAGGGGGTTTTGTCTTTTTCTGTCAGTCTGCTTCCCCCCCCCACACACCATGTGGGGATACTGTATTCCCCAGAGAACTGAGAATTCAAAAAACTATCTTGGAAGCAGACAGCAGACCTCCCTGCATGCTGATACCTCGTTCTTGGACTTCTTGTCTCCCAAAATTGTGAGAAACAAATTTCTAGTCTTTATAAATGTCCAGTCTTTGGTGCTGTCCTCAAGCTGCACAAAGAGGACGTGTTTGACAGCCACAGATGACACTGCCCCTGTTTTCGTGGAAAGAGTATCAGGTAACTTGCCCATGTTCACACAGTACACAGTAATGGGCCAAGGTCAGAGGCACAATGAGCCCCCAGTCCAACCCTGATTTCCCCGATAGGCATTGAAACAGACTACTTGTGATCCAGGTCTCAGATGTCTGACAGGAGTGGCTGTCTGTGTGCTTATAACATCACCATGACGAGGGAATGAGAAGGCACACTGCAGTGTGAGAGAGTGCTCTACCCCACCTGAGAGTGTTCATCGGTAAAGCCAGGTCATAGCTGGATGGTGCCAGAGCCTATGATCTGGGACCTGATCCTTCGAGATCCTCCTGTCCCACTTCCAAGTCTCCTCTATCCCATAATGGAATTGGGGGTGGGGGGATTTCCAGTTGACCCTCTCTAGATCAATTTCCTTTGGGTCTGGGCCAATGCAAGAAAAAGAAGCTGGCCTCTGGCCTATGTTTACAGGTCTTCTTCAAGGACAAGCTTTTCCTTACCCTGGTATAGCTTCTCCTTCATACCTGTGTAACATCACAGCCTAGCATGCCAGACAGGCTGACAGCATCTCAAGCCCCGAGCCCGGTGGAGGGAAATGCTTCTGTCTGTGATCAATACCAGGCATAATTCAGTGACTGCAGCAAGTACAAAGGAGTAGAGGTTAAATCAATATTTAGAAGCTTCAGAATTAAACTAATTAAGAGCAAGCCTTAATGATTTTTTACTGTCTGTGAATAAAAAAGATGAAAAGCCCACCTATATTTCATGATCCCTCTTTAGTAGCTGGTAATAATTTGGAAGAGAAGAAGTGAAAGGTGCTCTGGTGGCCCTGGGTTGTGCTGGAGAAGAAGGGCACCTTGTCTATGGTGATGGAAGGTAGGAGAAACTGGAGGATCAAGGAAGCAAGGGGAACATAGTGCGAGGCCATTAACCTGGTGTCAGGGATACCATGTACTGCACAGTGTCCCTCCAAAGACATACTGAACTCCCACTTGTGAATGTACCCTTCTTAGAAAATAAGGTGGTCAAAGGTATAATTAAACAAACATGATGTCATCAGGAAAAACCCCAATCCAATATGACCAATGTCCCATAAGAGGAGGAAAATGCCACCTGAGGCAGATACTCAGGGAGAAGGGACACGATTCAGCTTCAAGCAAAGGAATGTACCCTGCCCCCCACTGAAGCCAGCAGAGGCAAGGATGAGCTCTCCTTTGGTCTTTTTGAGGGAGGCTAGTTCTGCTGACACCTTGAATTTGAACTTCTAGCCTCCAGATCTCAGACAATGCGTTTATGTTGTTGGAAGGGATGAGTTTACAGTGCTTTATTATGGCAGGCTTAGGAAGGTAATCAGGGATTCTGGGTTCATGGTCCAACTCTGCCTTTTACTAGCCATGCCAACTAGGGTGAAATGCTCATCCTCCATTACCTCCTCTGAAAAATGGAGATAAGACCTCACTGTGCTCTTTAAAAGATCTAAAACATGAGGACAAACATGCACAACAAACTGCAGTGCTAGCTCAGTCCCTCCCAGTGCTGGGCTGAAGCTGGGGAAAGACTCAGTAGCCAGCTGTCAGATGAGCCTGGTCCTAGGCCCATTCTACAGATGCAATCAGATCACAGGAGTGTCCACTGTGTCACTAGAGATGCTATGAACATAAAAGGTGTTTTTATTGTCATTTTTAGTGGGGTTTTACTTACTGCAAGCTGATCTTTCCTAATCTGTAAGATGGAAGGATTGGATAACATCATCTCAAAGATATTTTTACTAACACATGCATATATACATATATATGTGTACACACATATGCATACATACATATATGCATACATATACATGCATATATGTATATATGATGATTTATACCTGTAATCTCAGCATTATATTGGAGGTTGAAGCAGGAGAATTGCTGTGACTTTGAGTTCAAGGTCAGCTAGGGCTACTTACTGAGAATTTGACTTAAAAGAAAAAAGTAGTGTGTTGCTGTTTGTGGCAGGGCACACCTGTAATCGCAGCACTTGGAAAGTGGTGACAGTAGGATCAGTTTAATGCTGGACACTACTACATAATGAATTTGAGGCTAGCCTTAACTACATAAGACCCTATCTCAAACAAAAACAAACCCCAAACCCCAGATTGTCTGTACAGTCCTTTTTTTTAGATTTATTTTATGTATAGGAATACACTGTAGCTATCTTCAGACATACCAGAAGAGGGCATCAGATCCCATTACAGATGGCTGTGAGCCACCATGTGGTTGCTTGGAATTGAACTCAGGACCTCTGGAAGAGCAGTCAAGAGTTCTTCACCGCTGAGCCATCTCTCCATCCCTTGTACGGTCCATTCTTGTTCCTGTCATTACATCTCCTCCAGAAGCCTAGTAAGATCAATTCTGGGGGATGCCCGTGTTGATTGACAGGGTTTCTAGAATGTTCTGAGGCTTTGCTGGCTCTGCCCCTGGTGGCTGGTTTAAAGGAGGGGCCCCAGAGCAGTTTTCCTTTGTCTTCCTTACAGCATACAGAGAGAGTATGAATGGACTGGGGAACAACACGACCCAGAATAAAATTCTATCCTCAAGGGCCACCTGAAGCCCCATGCTCAATTTCAAGCAAATGTTCCTAATGCCTCCCCTCACTCACCACTGGTGTTCTGTCCCCAAGTTCAGCACAACCGGGCAGCTGCCCTGTGGGAGCCTCCTCTGGAGAGAGGGTTTTCAGGTGCTCTCAGAACTTCAGAAGAAGCTGCAGTTTATAGCAATGGGGGAATCTCAAATACGGTCCCAGGGAACCAGCCTTCCTGCCACCATGACAGCTAACATTCTTCTCAGCTGGTTATCACTAGAGGAAACAAGCATGTGTTGGCACCTCACTCTTACAGGGGCAGGCGACAGCATCACATCATGACAGCCACCACCGTCTCATCACAATGTCAGCATCTGAGATTTCCTCCCATGCCGTGCCAGCCCCTCCCTTCCTGTTAATGCCACCAGGCGCATGCCTTGCCAGGACGTCTATTTTCAGCTTTGGTGGTCAGTGCCTCTTTCTCTGTCTGTCATCACTACCAATTTGAGTGACCTCAGCTGGCATCCTCAACTTCATCTGCTGTCAACATCCTTTGACTCACAAGACCCTGGTCACCATAAGAACACGGGAATGCCTCACATCTGTGATGTGTACACACTCCAGAACAGACCCAGATCCTGCCGCTGGCAAAGACACTGGAGACAGCGAGATTCCCATAATGAGAAGAGGCGGGTCACAGGAGTACACAGAAGTGTGCACATGGGCATGTGGAGCTCACATGCACAGAGCTGAGGAACAGACATGGTGTCGGAAGGGAGAGCAGGGGCAGGCCCAGATGCCAGGTGTTTGTTGCACCTCTCCACATGAGTGAAAGAGCAAACCTGGTTCCTTACCCAGCCCAGGTACACTCTAAGCAAGGGTTTGAGGTGCCGCTGAGTGGGCACAGATGTGTCTGCACAGGGTATCAGGAAAGGTGGAGGGAGCTGCATAGGAGATGCTGATACCATCCCTCAGAGCTGCTCTGTGGGCCAGGGCTTGGCTGGGACTCAGAGTAGAGAACAGTTCTGCCCTATGTAACCAGCCCCCAAGCTCCCAGTTTTAAAGCTCAACTTAGTGTTCCCAGCGAGGAGTCAGTTCCTCACCAGGAAAGAGAGATTCCTAGCTGACAAAACACAGTGTGTGGGGAGTAGGCAGAGGGGCTGGGGGTAGTGCTTTGGGCATCGGGGGAGGGGCTGGAAGAATATCATTGGCACCATGGAGGCGGGAAGAGCTGTTCATCTGCATGCTCTTCCACAGCCTGCCCTGAGCCTGCCCTGGCGCGAATACCATAGCAACACCGCACTCTTAAAACGCTGGAGTTCGCGCTGCCATTGCAGAGAGAGTTAGGCAATTTAATTAAGGAGCTGGCAGCAGATAAACTTTGTGAGTTAAAGGCATTTTATTAAATCCCATTGTATTATGCAGCTTGGTTCCCGCAGGGGCTGTGGAACTGGGAGAAGTAGGGAGAAGTCGCTGGGGGTTTCTTTGCCTTCTCTTGCTGCTTCGGGTCTAGCTTCAAGAAAGCACGGGTGGAGGGGATCCCTACTGTGACTGCCTGATCTCCCAGCCTTGGGCACAAGGCAGCAGTGTGGGGGAATGCAGTTCACTATTTAAGCTGTGGCCTCTTTTTCAGGGCCAGGGTCCAACCCTGGCTTCAGTGTTAGCGGTGCTGTTCCGGGCTAGATAGATCTTGAGGACTCCAAGGCCTTACTTCATTGAGCCTCCTTCCTCTGCAGGAGGAACTCTCAGCATCTCCATTTTACAGACGAGGAAATGGAGGTATACAGAGGTGAAGTAAACAAACCCTGACAACTATATGTCAGAGAAAAGCCAATTCAAATTTGCCTGGTGGCAACATGGACACTGTGGTCCTTGTGACCCCTAGTCTGCATTAAGTGGAGCATTACTCCTGGCTGGTAACCTCAGGCTGCTTCTGGGAGACCTTCCTGTGTTGGCTTGCACAGGGGCCTGGCTCAGTCCTGGCCAGTTCTAGAGGCCATTGGCTTTTAGGGTGCCAGTGGGCTCCTGGCCATACGGCTTTCTTGGACTCCCCAGGTGGTTAGACCCCAAGAGAACTCTTTTTCCCAGTGCCTGGGCCCTACTGCAAAGGGAACGAATTCCCCTTCTCTGAGCCTCCTGGACATGGCATCATGGATGTAGGCCACCCTGACACCTGGCTTTACATTTGTATACCCAAGAGAGCAACCTTGTGGACTCCATTTCCTCAGTTCTAGAATGGGGGAAGTAATATATGAAACGGATGCAGCAAAGTTAGAAGTCCTCTGCCAGGCACTTGCCAATAACCATCCTTGTACATCCTCACAAGCTGGTGTTGTAACCAGCTCCATCACGAAGGCAAGGAAATGGGGCATAGAGGAAGGTAAGCCTCTGCCCAGCTAGAAAGGGCAAGAACCAGGGCTGCCAATAATATGCCATTACATATAGACAGGCCCGTAGCTGCACACCTGCACACACAGACACATGTGTGGGACAGAGTTATGCTAATGACTTCTTTAGAGAGAATTCATGTACAATGAGCTCACAGTCACCTATTTTATTGCTTAGCTGGATTGGCCACTGTCTTACCTACTTGGACACAATCACTAAGGACCATAAACGGGGTAGTTTATAAAGAACAGAATTGATTTCTTGGAGATGGGTAGTCTAAGATGAAGGCATCAGCAGATGGGGTTGGGGAGGTGAAGGCTACCCTCTCACCATGCTTGCATATGGAAGAGTGGGTCATGTGGTTCTGGGGCTTTTACACAAGCACTTACCCCACCTGTGACCTAATTGTGTCCAAATGCCAACACCTCTGTGTTTTGGCACTTGGGACAGTGGGCACAACTACCCAGTTATAGCAGTGCAGGAAGCCTTGGCAAAGCACTTCCCAGACATGCCTTCCACTCTCCCAGCATGCTCGAGAGCTGCAGCCCTGGAACAGCTACAGGCCTCCCACTGTTGTGAGACATCTCTCTTTCCCCCTTCTCTACCTTTGAGACCTTGGGGCTTCCACATGGTTGCTTCTTTGTCCCACAGCTTTGGGCACCAAGTGACACAGTGAGCAGTCTCCAGGTGAGTTATGAGACAGGACAGAGAAGCTGCCACAGAGGAAAGCCAAGTGGCTGAGAGGGAGGCAGCCAGTCCACAATACCACATCAGTCTTCCCAGAAAATAGCGACATTTGACAGTTTGGTTTGTATGGAAATCCAGACCATGGTCAATCTTACCAAGCTGCAATTCCCTTGTCTATAAAATGAGGATACAAGTTATCTACCTTGAATACTAATAGGTGCCATTTATTAAAAGCTTACAGCATATTGGGCCTTTATAAAGTTGGAAAATGATTTATTGTGTGCGTGTGTCCGTCCGTCCGTCCGTCCTCTGAGCCTTGAGGGCACTCGGTCCCCTAGAGTTACAGCCATCTGACGTGGGTGTTGATGTGGGCAGCGCCAGCATGTTTTCTCAGGGAATGAATGAGGAGACTGTTCTCCCAGTAATAATGATTAAAATTCTAATAACGAACACCCTACAGCTTCTATATCTCCAGTGCCTCTCCTCCAGACCTCAAAACTCTGGGCAGCCAACCAACCAACCAACCAACCAACCAACCAACCAGCTGGCTTACAGCCACACAGCAGGGCCCAGAATGGCTTAGGTATGGCCAGACTTTGTCTCCTCCAGTTGGGAGAGAAGCACAGGTGCCCAGGGACCGGCCTTGGAGGTTGCCTTTGCATGTCACAGTCACAGATGGAAAAAGATTCTGTGTGCCCACTTCTTGTGGGTCTGGTTGTATCCACGTCCAGGAGGATCTGGTTGGCTGGGAGGAAGGTGTCAGCCAACCTTCAAACGCCCCCTCCCAGAGCTTCCCAACTGCCTCTTGTCAAGCAGGTCTGTCAGTGTCTCTCAGCCAGTGGGGATCACATCCTGCAGGGCCTATCCCTGCAGGGGACAGCTGATGGCTTTCTCTGGTCTCAGCCAGGAGTCATTACACATGGAATGCCTGGTTTAAACAAGTAATTAGGTGACTGTATTAGAAATGTACGTGCTTCCCACCCGAGAAGGATGGAAACTCCCCAGACCTCAGTAACAGCTGCTCTCCTGCAGAGCCTTTTCTGGGGAAGTCCTGCATCCTTCCTTCCTTCAAGCTAGGATCCAGAAGGGCTCTAAACTGGACAGGTTGCCAGCCACCGAGCCCATTCCTGGCTGCCTGGTACCTGCCCACACCTTTACAAACACAAGGCCCCTGAGCAGTGTGAACAATTGTAAAGTTGTCAGGGAGGTTGTGTCTGCGCCCCCACTCTCCCCCCCCCCCCACTCCTCACTGGCAGCTGGGCTTGCTGCAGTGCCACATCTCCTTCACCTCCAGGAACTTCAGGGCAGGAAGGAGTTAGAGGGGAGACAAAAGATGGACTTCCTGATAAATTTGCCCCACCTCAAAAGCCCCAGGTATTCAAAAGCTTTCTGAGTTTGGGAGCCCGTGGTGGGAGATTCCAGGCCAGGCCAGGGCTAGGTAGAAATTGTAGGTAGCCTCAGGGTTCAGTTTTGATGCACTTCTCAGCAGCTGCTCTGTTCCCTATTCTGCTCCCAGCTTGATGCCAGATGCTGGCAAGCCTCTTGCCATGGCCACAGCTTTTTCTATCTGCTGGAAGCAAGTGGGGCCCGAATGAGGATGATGCTGAGGCGGTTTGCAGACCTTGTGTGGAGCAAGCACTGGTCTCCTCTTCCATGCAGGCAGTGATGGAGTGCCTTCCTCAGTGCCTCATTTTTTCCCCCCACTATGACAGCTCCATATCTACTGTTCCCTGTCACCATGCTGACAGCCTTTAATGATGAAAACAGCCCCAGTGTCATATAAATTCTAGAATCCTAGAGGCTAGGAGAAGATCAGGTTTGGGAAGCTGGGAACCAAATGCTTTCCATTGTATGGCGAAAGAGAACACAGCCTCCACAACATCAAAGACTTGTGTTCAAATCCTGCCTTGGCATCTCTCTAGCTCTATAACCTTGAACAAACAACATAACCATTCTGAGTGTCAGTTTCTAGATCATGAAACGAGAACGGTACTTTATATTGTTCTCATAAGCGTTAAGTAGAATCATGGCAGAGAATCTGGCATAAGGCAGGGCAGGTGTTCAACAAGTGAGGTCTCTTCAGTCTGCATGGGTAGGGACATTGAATTACTATGTGAGGTCTCAAATCTGGGACAAGCAGCTAACTGAGGTGCCTATTAACATATCAAAGCGAGCACTGCCAGCCAGCTTCCCTCAGTGTCACCAGTACCTGTTCTGGAGAGGGCCTAGCTGATATACTCCACGCCTACCCTAAACTCTCCAGCCCAGAGGCTGGCCCTTTCCCCAACCTTCTCTTCCCTATATAAGGGAAGAGATGAAGAGATCTATCTATCTATCTATCTATCTATCTATCTATCTATCTATCTATCTATGTCTATGCTGGATCTCTTGGCCTCTTGGCTGCTGTTCCTAGTTCCAGCTCTCCAGGCCTCTGGGCTTCTGGCTCCCCTTTACCCCCAGTTCCTTACAAGGATCCATTCAGTTTGCTGGTCATGTTCACTCTAGACTCTTCCAGATGCCTCTGGCTATGTTCTTCCTCATACCCACAATAAAGTTTCTCCTCCACTCATCTCTAGGAGTGTCATGTTCTCCCCCCCTTTTCATTCATGATCATGCTGGTAGCCCCAGTGAAGTATGAGGGAAAGGGGACCCTAGTGAGGTGGCCACTTGGACGTGTGGAAGTGGTAGGCAGAGGTACTCTCCCTGTGCTTCTGGCTGCAGCCTACCAGTCCTCATGGCTTCCCCTCGAACCTGTGCCTGGAGCCACTCCCGACATCCCACAGCAGACATCTGGGCTCCCTTCTGTCTCTCATCTCTTCCCTCTGCCCTCAGGAGAGGTGCTAACCTCCTTGGTGACTAGGGCAGATCCTCCTCCAGCCCTGCCACCACCTCCATCCCTGTACTCACAGGATCTGGAGTTTTCCTTTGTGCTTCCGAGTCTTTAAATCTGTCCTTCTGGAATCTTCTTGTCTGCTCAGGGACTTCTTAGTTATTTGGCACTTACCATCTCTCTTGTCATCTTCCCTGATGCCATAGTGCCAGCCCAATCTTAGCAGGAGCTGGTTCCCTAGCAACCTTAGCTGCATCTCCTAGGCTGAGCTCCTCGGAGCAGGGGCTGGGCACATGGCCAGTGTTCACCGGTTTGTGTTAGGTGGAACAGATTATGGGGGCACCCTTTGATGGAAGCTTCTTATTAAGGGAACCATTCCTCTCCTACCTGGTTTTTACCAGAGCAAGCCTGGCCCTGTGTGTAGACAAGGCATGGGGGCCAGGCCTGCTCAACTGGAGGTGTAGCCACCTGGAGTCTGCAGTTCTCTACTCCATGCCAAGGAAGAGACAACATAGTTCAGGTACCAGCCCTTGCACCTATGCAGCAAAAAGGCAAGATGGGGATGAGGAAGGGATGCACATGCATGAGAACTCATAGTCACATCTCCCTCTAAGACTGACATCCTGCCATTATAGATTGGTGAAGAAACCAGGGTGACTGACTGGTCAAGAGCCACCCAAGAAGCTACACAGGTAAAACTGGAGCCAGACTGGTCTAGCTCTGAAGCAAGAGTTCGTTTCTAAGATGCTTCCTTCTGCAGAAATTGCAACACAGTCCCCATAGAAGTCAGGGAAAGGTTCACACTGAAAAACTGTATCTGTGTGGCTTGTGTTCTGGCTATTTCTCTTTCATAGACTACAGATGATAGATGTAAGAATGCACAAATTGAACCGGGCAGTGGTGGCACACGCCTTTAATCCCAGCACTTGGGAGGCCAGCCTGGTCTACAGAGTGAGTTCTAGGACAACCAGGGCTACACAGAGAAACCCTGTCTCAAAAAACAAAACAAAACAAAACAAAAACCAAACCAAACCAAACAACAACAACAAAAAAAGAATGTACAAATTGATGGGCTGGTAGGTGGATAGATAGATGGGCTTGTGGGTGGGTGGATGGATAGGTAGGTGATATGAGTGTTAATACTGATTGTCAACTTGACAGGACCTAGGATCACTGAAGAGACAAGCCCCTGGGCATTTCTATGAAGGGTTATCTAGATTAGGGCATTGATGTGGGAAGAAGACTCATCCTAAACATGGCTAAGACCATTTCAAGGCCTGGGGTGCCAGGCTTCATAAAAAGGAGGAAGCTCATTGAACCTCAGCGTTTATTTCTCGTTGGTTCCTGACTCTGGATACAGTGTAACCAGCTGTCCAAAGCGCCTGTTGCTGTGACTGTCTCACTACAAGGGACTGTATTCTTGAACTGTGAGCCAAAATAAACCCTTCCTCCCTTAAACTGTTCTGTCGGGTATTTTTGTCACAGTAACAAGAAAAGTTGCTTATACAAGTGAGTGGATAGATAGATGGATGAGTAGATGCATGTGTGGGTTGGGGGGGGTTGGTGTATGGGTGGGAGGATAGATAAGTAGGTGGATGAGTGGACAGATGCAGGGAGAGATGGGTAAGTGTGCGCATGTACGGTTGTATATGTAAGCATGTGTGCTGTATGTATGTGTGCTGGGCAGTTTCATGTTAACTTGATACAAGCTAAAGTCATCTGAGAAGGGGAACCTCAATTAAGAAAATGCCTCTATAAGATCAGGTTGTAGGCAGACTTGTAGGGCATTTTCTTTGTTAGTGATTAATGAGAGAGGGCCCAGCCCATTGTAGGTGCTGCCATCCCTGGGCTGGTGGTCCTGGGTTCAGCAGGAAAGCAGGCTGAGCAAACCATGTAGAGCAAGCCGGTAAGCAGTACCCTCCATGGCCTCTGCATCAGCTCCTGCCTCCAGGTTCCTGCCCTGTGTGAGTTCCTGTCTTGACGTCCTTCAGTGATGAACAGTGATATGGAAGTGTAGAACAGATAAACCCTTTCGTCCCCAAGTTGCTTTGCTTATGGTGTTTTATCACAACAATAAGTTGTGATGGATAGGTGAATATGTGCATGTATGTATGTATATATATATGTACATACATATGTAATCTATATATGGAAAATTGGTTGATTTAATTGCAGAAGAACTGAATAGCATGGCAGCATGTAGGTCCCAACATCTGCTTCTAAGGCATCCTCTACAGGTGACACCACATGAAGGATGGGTTGTCCTCTACTTACTGATAAGTAGCTCCAGAATGGCTCCTTCTCTGACTTGGTGACATCCCTGACCAGTTATTGACTTGCCACCCCACTGTATGTGGCCATCTGTACTCCCTGGCCAAAGTCTGCATGTCACCTCAGACTCTCTGGTGTCTCCTGTGCAGACACAGGAGAGAGAGGAAGAACTAGAACCAATCTGCCTGGATCCAACCAGCCTATCTCCCCAGGGACTTGATGCCTTTATTTTGGTAAGAAATATGTGATTTGAAACTTTTGGTATTTACTTTGATTTTTGGCACTTTTCCTTTGTATAGATGTGTTGCTGTTTTTCTTTAGTTTTTAGTGAATACTCCATAAGACAAACAAACGAACAAACGAACCCTGTTGTTTCCATTGAAGTTGAGAGGAAATAGGATGGAGAGCTACAGCTTGGGAGCTGGAGTGTATACGAAAGTGGGAGGGAAGGAGGGAAAAGGGCTAACAGCTAGAGACAGGGTGGACAACCTTCCTGTATGGAGGAGCCATGGCCCAGCTAGGACCCAGGCAGGCTACTCTCAGATCCACACCAGGGTCCCAGAAACACTCACATATGCCCGCTGTGGTGTCAGGGCTGTCCAGAGAGCAGCTGGCTCGTCAGTGGGACTGGAGGCGCTTCGGAGGCACTTGGAGCTGGCCTGTACTGACCAGAAGAGAGCAAAGGGATGAGGAAGCAACAAAAGATAGGGCCGGGCAGAAGGACCTTGGGGGCTGGGCCTGTGGGGCTAATGGCTCATTTCCTTCAGGAGATTTCATGGCACATTGAATAAATAAAATACTACGCAATTGTAAAAGATGCGTTCCACAGTGCATTTGATACACCACCCCGTCACTGCGTCTGTCAGCCACCCTCAGAGTGACGGATGGCTTATCTAAAAGCCACTCTGACATTTCCAAATGTGATGTTTTGTAGAGGTGCCATTCAACAGGCCAGAACCTCAGGTCCATCCTGAATGTAAATGAGGAACGTTTGCCGCCTTTGTCTCGTGACATAAAGTCGAGGAAATCTGACAAGTCTTTCTTCAGGACAGCTCAGGATGGGAAGAGGGAGCCATCTGGAGATAGAAGGTGTAGATGAGTGGAAAGTAAAGTCAAACCCCAAAGAGTCCAAAGAAGGACAGTAGAGGCAGGGCAGTCTGGAGTCCAGAGGAAACCAGGCCAGGCAAGGGGCTTCAGTTTTGGAAGTGAGTCACCTTGTTGCTAAGAAGAAAGAGTACTAAGAACAATGGCCTGAATTGTCTGGTGTGACAGCCTCACCTCCCAGGTGGCCTCTGAGCAGCTGTGATTGTGGGGTTCCAAATGGAGCTGGGTGTACACTCAACTAAACACCCAATATGGGTACTCCAAACAGAGCCCAGGTCTTCTTCAAGAGTACCCCTCTCCTCCCGCCCCCCACCGTGTATGTGTGTGTGTGTGTGTGTGTGTGTGTGTGTGTGTTTAACTGATGAGCCATTGCTCTAGCCTCTGAAGTAATGTTTTTATATATAGGTTCATTGATAATAATTTCTCCTGTTCCCATTTACTTGCTGAGGAAGGCAAGCAGGACATTCCTTCCTTTCCCTATGTCCAGATCGATGCAAGTTCTAGCCCTGCAGAACCTCCGGTTAGAGCATCCACCCCAAAACCAGTTACATGGCCCTGTCTGCCCTGCAGGGTAGGCTCATCCTGGTCTACTACACAGTTGGGCCCTACCATAGTCACTTTTCAGATGAGGAACCTGAAGCTCAAACACTCAGTGTTACCCATGGTGGTCTCAGGCCCAGATTTCCACCTCTCTGAGCAAAGTAGGACCCCGGCTTATCTCTGCTGGCTCCTCTAGCATGTGAAAGGCAGCTGGCTGGGTAGGGTAAGCTTCTTCCAGGATCATCCACAGCCTGGTGGAAGCTCCAGAGCCAAGGCCCTGCCTTCAAGTTGGAAGAGATCAGAGGGCAGGATCTGTAGAGAGCAGATCAACAGCAAAGCCAGCACCAGCACCCAGGATTCCTATTCCAAACATGTCCTCAAGCCACAGGGTCTGGGAGGGGTCAACAAGTGGACCCCTCTGCTGTAAGGGGCAGGAGCTAGGGGGACAGTACAATCCTCTCCCTGCAGATGATTAGGACCCAAGGAGACTGTCATGCCGATGAATAGCTCCTAATGGCTGGGCTGTGGCTGGATGGCTTCATAGCTAGAGGGTATTAGGGAGGTTGAAGAGCAGGTGAGGGGATTCATCTTTTCATCCCCAGAACGTGGTTCTCTCAGCACACGGCTGCAGTACAGAATGACTGCATGGCTAGATGGATAGGTGGATAGGTAAATAAATCAAGCTAACCTAATCAGACATGAGGCTGAGTGGGAGTGAGGGATGGGTCAAGGCAGAAGTACTCTTGGACCAGGAAGATGGTTCTCCCTTCCTTGCTTGCAGCCTTGGATGCAGCAGGCATTTTGGTTGTGGATCACAAGCAAACAGTTTAGTCATAGGGGAGAGGAGGTTCAGTAAGCATTGACAAACAGCAGGGAGAGCTCTGGGGTCCTACAGAGTACTGACTTTGACCAAGATCCCCCCCGCCCCCCACTCCTCCCTGGGTCTTGATTTGTTTCTCAGGAATTAGGGTTAAATTAATCAGACCAAGGTCACTTCCTCACTGACCCCAACAGCTGGCAGATGTGGACACTATGCATTTCCTCAGCTGCTGTATCAAGGCGGGATGGTGGTGGTGGGGCAAGACGAGGTAGAGACTCTCTGGCAAGAGGGAGGCTGACAGATGTTCTGGAAGCAGGCTCCCAGAGATTGCACAGCTAGAGGTAACTGGCTGTGACAAGGCTCAAGCCCGTAGTCAATTCTATTCAATAAAAGCTTGATTGCCTATGAGCCTTGTAAACAGACAGCTTCCCTGTGGGCCAGAGACTCTCTTCCTTTTCCTCTTCCCACTGTACCCACCGTGGGCACTGTGCCAGCTCTAAAAGGTCCCTCAGCCCCAGCAGCAGGGTAGGCAGCTGAGGGTTAACTAAACCACTGGCAGGTGAGGGCCTAGGCCTGGGGACAGTGAGAGTCAGAGGCAGCCGGAATCACTTAGCCCTCATTAGTCCAAATTAAAATCAGGAGCGAGATGACAATTACAATTTGCAGTGGGCTAATTGTTTTTCCTCAGAAGCTGATCGTTTTGTAGATTGGGGAAATTAATTGTTTGAAATCCCAGGTGGACTGTCTTTGAACCCAGTGGAGGGAGGCAGGCCCTGCCTCCACCTGGACAGCACTCCCTAAGGCAGTCACTAGCAGTGGTTTTCTGCCCTTAGAGGTCCTCATGCAATGCCAGGGCAAGAGAGAGCTTTGGCTGGCATGACCCCACCTGCCATCAGACTAGAGGACCCCGGGCCCTGGGAAGCTTCCTTGGGTTTGCCAGATGTTTCTGTTTCCTTTGGGGATTTAATGGCCACCAGAATGTTCATTCACTTACTATACCCAACAGCCCGCTATGCACCAAGCTATGCACACTACAGATACTGGTCTCATAGGGGTGACATGGGGTGAGGGCATCATGTGTGACAAAGGTGATAGGGCTCAAAAGGCACTTAATAAGCAGACAAGTCCTCCAAAGCCCTCCATTATGAAACCTGGTGACCCTGCTACCTCACATGGCAAAAGACTTTAAGGTTAGAGAGTGGGACAGCTCTAAGCTGTCTAAGGCCACACCTACTCTAACCGGGCCACACCCACTCTACCAAGGCCACACCTCCAAATAGTGACACTCCCTGGGCCAGGTAGATGAATCCTCTAGAGGAGGGTCTTTCTCCAGCTGGAAGCAGAAGAGTGTCGGCATTTTGGGATTTGATGTACATCTCACTGCTTCGGAGGTACGGGAAGCTGTAAAAGGCAGCAGAGAGACTCTGGGGGCTAAGGGTGGCCCTCAGCTGATGGCCAGCTTAAAAACTATGTTGGTCCTTGTCTTCATAAGGGCATTACTGCTATCAACAGACACCATGACCAAGGCAACTCTTATAAAGGACAACATTTAGTTGGGGCTGGCTTACAGGTTCAGAGGTTCAGTCTATTATCATCAAGGCAGGAGCATGGCAGTGTCCAGGGAGGCATGGTGCTGGAGGAGCCACATCTTCATCTGAGGGTCGCTAGGAGATTGTCTCCCAACATGGCTAGGATGAGGGTCTTAGAGCCCACGCCCACAGAGACACACTTCCAACAAGGCCACAACCACTCCAATAAGGCCACACCTACTCTAACAAGGCCACACCTACTCCAACAAGGCCACACCTCCAAATAGTGCCACTCCCTGGGCCAGGCAGATTCAAACCACCACAGTCCTACAATAGGACCTGATGTCACCAACCTCACAAGTGGGGTGTAGGGCAGATCTCCATGGTCTGCCTGACACCTTGGTTTGGCCTTTTGTAGCCTAAACCTGAGAAAACAGCAGGTTACAGCTGGACCTGTGAGGGGCAGGACCATGAGACAATACTCATGTGTGAGGCTTGAAGCCATTACTGCTGGTGACATATCATAACAGCAAATAGAAACCTGAGCTAGGGTAACAGGGTAGTGATGTGGTACCCCTGTAACTTTGGCAGCCTCTTGGAAGAAGAGACCTATAAACTCTTGAAATGATGAGGAGCAGAGAGAGGGGTGACTGACTTGTTTCTACCTTCCAGTGTTAGCACTGAAGCCCTGCGCCCCCAAACCTTTCCAGCCTGGGAACTAATGAGGAAAGGTTTGGGATGCAAACCCAGTATCTGAGGAGAGAGCCCTTCCCCCCAGCTGAGTGGCTGGACAGACACCACTGTCAGCCTACCCTCCCCTGTCCTGCCCCGTGCCATCTCCCTCCTCTCTGTTCCCCTTCCCCGGCTGGCCCCCTACGAGTGCCCAGGTGTCCCTTTGTGCTAAGGTACCAGGTTCCTGCTGCTGCCTTCCCCAGCGGGGGGTTGGCATACTGCCAAGCAGCGCATCTCACAGGGGGGGATTTTTCAAGTTGTCTTTAATTAGGGAGACTATAGGAGGCTGCAAAGGAGAGAGAAAGGTGGCGGCTGCTTCAAGGTCTGTCAAAACAGTGGCTGTACACTGGGAGAACCTCATGGAAGTGGAAGGAGAGGGAGGAAAAGACAGGCAGGCACTGGGACCCTCGCTGCTGCCCTGTCACTCACCCTTTCCTCCCATCTATGAGTGGGTGTGTGGGCACTGTGGAAGAGCAAAGGGCTGGCTACATATTCAGCTTTGTCTCATTATGTTCCATGTCTGGCAAGTTAGTTGCCCTGGATCTCAGTTTCCTCTTCTGTACAATTACAGTAGAAATTCATATAGAGATGTCAAACAGTGATCCATCTGGTGTAGGGACTGGATAAATGGTGGCTGTTTCCTGTAGGACAGCCACACCTCCCAGGGCTAGGTGGCAGCTTCCTTGTTGAACCAAAAAAGCTAGGATTGTATGTCTGTAATTAAGCATTCACAAACTGAAGGCAGGAGGATTAGCAAGTCAAGGCTATCCTTGGCTACAAAGGAAGTTTAAGGTTAGCCTGGGCTACACAAGACCTCATCTCAAAAAGAAAAAATAAAAAGCAAACCAGAGGCAGATATGCCCAAGAACCACAGAGCCCTGTTAGCTGCAAATCCATGCTCCTCCATGGGGCTTCCTGCTGCTCAGAGGGTGGGGTCCAGAGACCTATAGGGAACTGGCTCAAAGTAGGTGATTCAGGTGTGAAGCTGTATCCATCCTGCTGTCACAGGTCAGTGTCTCCAGAGCCACTATCCCCTTTTCTGGAGTCATCTGGCTTGGGGTGAGTCGTCTCCTACTTCTACTCACTCCTTAGGGCTTGTTCCTTGGGCAGCTTTGACCCCTAAGCAAGGTAAGCTAGTCCTTAGTTGTTGCTGTTGTTGTTGTTCTTCTTCTTCTTTTTAAAAAGATTTATTTTATGTATGTGAGTACACTGTCACTGTCTTCAGACACACCAGAAGAAGGCATCAGATCCCATTACAGATGGTTGTGAGCCACCATGTGGTTGCTGGGAATCGAACTCAGGACCTCTAGAAGAGCAGTCAGTGCTCTTAACTGCTGAGCCATCTCTTCAGACCCAGGTCAGTGCTTTTGAAGCAAAGACCTGCATCTGCTTCATTCTACTTTCCAATGAAAGAAATGGAGGGGCTAGGTTTGCCCCCCACCCCCACCTCCACCCCCAAAAGCACATGCCCAGAACTCAGCATCTGTGACTCATGGGTAGGATGAAAGCACAATGCCTCTCCACTCAATCTAAATGTCAGGGATGCTCACACTTCTCTGAGTTCCGCTCCTCTGCTATGAAGTAATGAGAAGCTGGTCCTTACAATGGGACCCACCAGGGACTGTTCTAAGTACTTAGCATGGATCCTTGCATCTCCTCCTGTGATACAGTTACCCTCATTTGTAGGCGAGAATGTAAAGAGACAGGGCCATGCAACTGAAGCTGGGATTTGAATCCTGGCAGCCTAGCCTCAGAGTCTGTGTCCTTAACCCCTCATGCTGCACGTGGGCACTTCCTCTTTCTCATTGTGAATGCATTCCACATCAGTGCTACCTTCTCTCTGCCAGAGACGGGGACAGTACATAAGCTAAACATGATCCAGTGTCTGTCCGGAGGAAGCCTTTTACCCAGCAGGGCAGCCGGGCAAAGATGGCTTATGGCTGTGGCAGGCACCTGCAATCTAGGATGCTGCTTTGGGGACTGTACAGTGGCCTTAGAACCACCCACCTCTTAGCTTCTGATGTTTCTGCTTCCTCTCCTGCCCTCTGGCTCTCTGTATCTGCATGTGACAAATCACAAGCCATGGTAGGTACACTATAACATTATTATTGAAAAATGGGAAAACACAAAAAACAGGAAGGAAATTTAAACTACATTCCACCTCCCCTCCTGGGGCTAACTGCTACTGCACTTCAACACTGTCTCGCCAGCTTTTTCCTGTGGTGATAAACATTTTTTTGTCTCTCTCCCTGTCTCACGCCAGCTTTTAAAAAAAAAAAAACAAAAACAAAAACAAAATAACCTTGTTTTTTGATACAGTACATCTTCCAGTTGCTTTTGAAAATTATTCATTTTTATTTCATGTGTATGAGCAGTTTTTGCTTGCAGGCATGTATGTGCACCACACGCACACAGTGCCCTAAGAGGCCTGAAGAGGGAGTCAAGACTCCTGGAACTGGAGTTAGAGATGATTGGGAGTTGCTATGTAGGTGCTGTGAAGCAAACCCAGACCCTGAGCTGTGGGAAACAGAGGAAGACTGGCAGGGATGAAGTTCTGTGTGAATGTGTATTGTTGACATGGGCGTAGCCATGTCAAGGACCCCAATGCCTCAGCCTCATGAGACCCTCGCTGGTGAAGCTCAGAGGCATGACAAAGTCTCCCTTGGAGCTCCAAGTACAAATGCTGACACTGTGTGCAGAAAATGTCCAGCCATACCTTTCTCTGCCACACACCATGACTACAGCTGAATGCTGTTCCCCCACAGAGATGGCTCCTACCGAGATTAGCTAAGCCTGCTTCCTTGATTTAGCTAATCAATAGATAAACCCTGCCTTCCTGATTCAGTTGTATGTATAACCCTGCCACTCCACATAATACACAGGCAGAGCTTCCAGGGTGCTGAGGCTTCTCCATCAGAGAGTCCAGACCACCTCATCCCAGCTTTTGGGTGGGGTTGTCTTTTCTTCATTCCTTCACTGGCCTGTCAGGTCAGTCCCTATAGCCTTGCAAGAACTTGACATAGCACAAAAGCAGTTAAGTGTTCTTAATTGCTGAGCCATCTTCCCAGCCCCTTCCTGCTGCTTTGAAAAAAAAAAGTTTCTTGAAAATTTTCATGCTTACACATCTTTCAATATGCATGGCTATCTGACATTTCAGTAAGATTTGACATTGAAACAACCTGCTCCCAGCATTTGTAAAGGTACTGTTCCATCGTCTGCTTGCTGCCAGGGTAGCTGCTGAGCAGTCTGCTGTACCCCCAAAGCCTGTCTACATCTTTCTAGATATTTGCGGATCCTTGATTTTATCCTCGATATTGTGAAATTTGAGGCAGGGTCTTGACATGTTTCTCATGCTGGTTCTCAAACTCCTAGATTCAAGCAAGCCTCCTACCTTAGCTTCACAAATTCTGGAGTTACAGAACGCAACAATGCTGCTGCATTCAGTTGTAGTGGGGCTTATTATTATTATTATTATTATTATTATTATTATTATTATTACCCATCACTGAGAGGACCTTTATAATCTAAAAAGTAACCATCATTATTTAGTGAAAGAGAATACCCACACAACGTATAGATACGTACTTAAAGTGCTGGAGACCAAACCTAGGGTCTTGTGCATGCTAAGCAAGGATTTTGCCACTGAGCTATATCCCCAACCTTAGTTTATCAGGAAAGAGACTTGATATGTAGCCCAGGCTTGCCTGTAACACTTGACCCTCCTGTTTTGCCCCATGAATTGGGATTCAGGTGTGAGCCACCATACCCAGACAGAACATAAATTTTAAATTTCCAAGAGCTCATTCTTCTTTTTTGCATCCAACCTTAAATACCTACCAGCATGGATTAAAATGTAATGTATAATAAATAGAATAAGATATATCCATGCATTGCAGTATTGCTATCCAATCACATCAGGAACGAAGTAACAATGTGTGCAGCAAGATGGAACCTTGAACGCACATCAGTGCAAGAAGCCAGACATGAAAAGCTACACACTAAACGATTTTACTTATCTAAAATGTCAGGGCAGGCTGCCTTATAGAAAGAAGTTGGTAGTTGCTAGGGATGAGGGATGGGGGAGTAAGTGCCTATTAATAGGGTTTCCTGGGGAGGGTCATGAAAATATCCTAGAATTAGGGGTGATAGATGCATAGCTTTGTGAATCCACAAGAACCCACTAAATCCTGTGTGATAATAGGGTAATTGTATAGAGTCTGAGCTAGTCCCCAATTTTAACAAGCACCCCATGCTCTTACTTTGTGGTCATAATATCTCCTATGGTAGGCCCCCACACCTTTCACCATAATGTTTGATTTCCTCACACTACTTTTTATTCATTTTTACCTTTCCCCCCAATATTAGATGTTTTCTCCTTGAATCTTGTGGTTCAAAAAAACCACTGGCCAAAGCCAATAGTTCACATTTTTGAGAGAGGCCTTGAAAGACTGATTTAAAACATTCCACATTGCCCAAGCAAGCTGTGAACTGGCAGGTGTCACCTTGAGCGAGCTCAGCACCATGCTCCCAGCGTCATCAGCACCCCCAGAGCTGCTGGAGAAGGGGGGCCAAAGACCTCTTCATGGTGCCTGCAAGCTGTTGGCAACTCTCCATTTTTCAACACTTGTCTCATCTTCATATTTATTTGAGCTCACGTCCCCAGGTATTCACTTCTTGGTCAGTGTCCCAGGGTTTCATTGCTGTGAAGAGACACCATGACCGAGACAACTCTTATGAAAGAAAGCATTTAATTGGGGCTGGCTTACAGATTCAGAGGTTTAGTCTATTATCATCATGGTGGGAAGCAGGGCAGCATGCAGGCAGACATGGTGCTGGAGAAGGAGCTTGATCCACCGACAGCAGAAGGAAGTCACACTAGGCATAGCTTGAGCATAGGACACCCCAAAGCCCGCCCCCACAGTGACACACTTCCTCCAACAAGGCCACACCTACTCCGACAAGGCCATACCCCTTAACAGCGCCATGCCCTATAGGCCAAGCATTTGAACACAGGAGTCTGGGAGTGGGGGAGTTGGGGGGGATTCCTATCCAAATTACCACAACCTATCTGGGAAACAGTTTTCTCTAGGGTGTTTTGGGGGTAAGAGAGGGACAGTCACAGGGTGAGATGTAGTTAGGTGACCTAGGGCGTCACTGTTTCCTACCATTCTTTTAAGACCATGGAGTTCTGAGCCTTTGTGTGGCTCTGTGGCAGGGTAACCTGTCCCTCCTCTCTGCCCTCCCTGCACCCCTCTACGAGGCTTTTTCTTCTCTTCCAAGTCAACTGTACTCTCTTCAGTTTCCATAACGGGACAGAAGCTGCTCATTAGCTTTGCTTTCCTCCCCCTGCCTCTCCTTTCCTTTCATTCAGTGTGGCTTGGGAGGTAGCAGGGATGTGTTTAGTCTGTTGTGCTTAACCAGAATGCCTTCCTAGCTCCTGCTGTAGCAGACACTGGTGTTTCAGATTTAGGATAAAATTGTCTGCTGCCCTGACCATGATCTACCATGATATGGTCTATATTGCTGATCTGTAAGGGTTGAGATTGGTAATGGGTGGGCACCGGGACAGCTAGGAGCTGGGGACTGTGCCCCTGCTAGACACTCATTACAGTTCCAAGCCATACTTTAGTGCACATTATAGGGGAAGCGATGTGGTCCTCTCTAATCCATAGACTCAAGGGCTAGGCTGTATCCCTTGAGAATGTCAAGGGTCTATTGTACCTCCGTCGCTATGGAAACCAGTTCCCTTGTGGCAATCATGTTTGTAACATCCTCAGTGATGTGATGCACACAGACTGGAGCACAGCAGTCCCCAGATAGAAAACCACCTTCCCCCTAACCTCTGGCCACATCCTTTCATGATGTCTCCAGAGTCTCCTAAGCCTGAGTGCCTTACTGAAAACTGTCAGCTCAGAGAAAAAGGAGAGAATGAGCCTGTTGGCCTGCTAAGGTCTAGAATTACTCAAGTCAACTTGGAACTGCTTTGGAACCCACTTCCTAGGACTTCTGTTTTCATGTTCACCTGTGTGTGTGTGTGTGTGGGGAGTGGAACAGAGCTCTTAGACTCTGTGTGGGTGTTGGGTAGTTCAAAAGTCATTTCTGTTTGTTTTGAAATGCATCATAGGTTTTTTTATTCCCTCCCAGCATACTTACTATGCAAATGAGTTAATATGTGTGAAGTGCTTAGAACAGCCCTGCTCATGGTAAGTGCTTTATAAGTGTTTGCTATTATTATTATTACTAAAATTGTATTTAGCTTGGGTCCATATGAAAACAAATTTGCATTCCATGCTTCTTTGGAACAATCTTAACAAAGAAAATGGGGGCCACAGAGACCCAGAGACTGAGAAATCCTGGGTCTTTGGATTTCTTTACATAACAGGGGTGAGACGCCATCTATCATCTGTCTGTTCTCTCGATTCACTGGAATGACACTTTACCAAGAACTAATGCTGGTGCCTGCAAAGGTGTCTGTGGCCTCTTTCCAAGGAGTCCTCCTGGCCACTTTCTCTGGGGTGGGGAGGATAGGAGCCTCTGCTCCTCCTCTCCAGTTTCCTGCCAACCATTCTTTCTCTCATCTGTAATTGTATCCCATCTCTCCCTGCCCTCTCTACCAGGACCACCATCACTTTCTTTCCCACCCTTGGGCTAAGCACTCTTAGAGGCTGCTCTTGTTCATTTTTACAGTCAGCATGCCCAGCATGGGGCCTGGCATGTAGTAGATATTAACAATGCTTGTTTTTCTTTGGAGGAAGGGGTAAATGTCACCTTATTTCTCTAGCAGCTGCCCAGTGTCCTCTACTGTCCCCCCTCCTCTCTTTCTTACACACACACACACACACACACACACACACACACACCCTCTACCTTCCCTTGGGCGGCTGATCCTCTGTCTGCCAGGGTGTGGGAGGAGATGGTGGTTCCCATTGCCAGGAAAACCCTTCTGACCCAGCTGGGGAGAAGGGTTTGAGTTGGTTCCCCAGCTCAGCATGTCAGCACGGATACCTCCACACAGGGAGGAGGCTTGTTCTGTGCAATTTCCATCTCATTTGTCTCTTCATTTGTAGCTGAAATTGGCCAATTTCATCTGGAGTGTGCCTGGACTTTCTAGCAACCCATACTCACAAATGAAAAACTTTAGTTGCTGTCTAGAGAGGGACTGGCAGGAGCCGGCCTAGGGTCTCCCCAGATGAGCCTCCCGTGTACTAAGGTTTGGAGAATGACATTCCTGCATGTGGTCTCCACACCTGAGTGTAGTCTCCACAAGAGCAAGCCAGGAGGACGAAGAAACGGAATGACAGGGGTTTAGGGTTAGGCCTGACTTCTCTCTGTGGCTCAGGAGAAGCCAAAGCATACAGGATGGGAGAGAGGTGGCTTGCTCCACTGAGTGTAGACAGCACAGACCTGCTGAGGGAAGGAAGTCAGATTCTATTCAGGTGAAGTTAAGAACAGGTAAGCTGAATCTGTGTGGCTAGGCTCCAAATTAGCTTCTCTTGTTAGGGAACATAAGGGAACAAGGGTCGTACTGTGTGTTCTAGGCCTTGATCTGGGAGTGATAACATGGGGGACACTGCATAACTGTCATTCACGTTAATCAAGTTGCACACTGAGAATCTGCTTGTTCGTATGAATTCTACCACATAGAGCATGGGGGGGATACCCCAATGTTTTCCAAACTTTATTGTGTTTATTATCTCACTGGAGTTTATTTGAAATACAAAGTTTTGGACCCTGGGTCTGAACTGCAAATGTATTATTCATTTTTTCATTATGTATTCACTATCTGGGGAATCTGCATTTTTAATGTTCTCCACCCCTAAGGGTATTTTGAAGCAGGTAGTCCACAGGCCATATAAGAGCACAGAGAATCTTGGACAGCTATCTAGACAAAGGGTCTAGAGTTTGCCAGGAGCCACATAAGTGGCTACTTGGTGAGGGCTCCCCAGTTATCCATGGCAGGGAAGGTCAGAGGTTGTCCAGGCTGTCAATAAAGGAAGGGCTGTCAGAACTGCAGATGAGACAGTTGACTAAGCTTAGATCAGGACAGGATGAAGACATGGAGAGAAAATTCCTCCATGCTAGGAGCATTTTCCAGCACTCCTGTCCCTGGCACCTGCCCAGGATGGCTGGACAACCTCATCAAGTGGCCAACTGTCCAGGGAGTGTGGTCCCCAGCAGAAAGATGACATGAGATTTCAGGGTCTGCAGAATGGACCTCATTAGTCTGGTATTCTTCAGCATGCATCTGCTGTTCAGCAGGATGAAACTAGATCCCGAAGATGTGTGCCCCTGGGGAGGATACAGACTATGTGGCATTTCAATAGAGAGATGCCAGGGTAGGCTGGGTGTCTGAAAGTGTGTGCAAATGATGTCTGCTGAGCTGCCTTTGAAGACCTCAGAGGGTGTTGCCTTTGAAGACCTCAGAGGGTGTTGACAGAAGGAGCAGAACCACACACAGGCATGGGACAGATTTCCAGTATCAGCCCTTCACAAGACCATCATCCACTGAGTAATGCTCTACAGTAATGCTTTACAGATGATGGCACCAAGACAGGTTATCAACCTGTCCAAAGTCACAGACACACACAGTGGGAATTGGACTCAGGTCCATATGGCTCAGGACTGGAATCTGTCTGCTGCCCTTGCCATTTTCCCCAGTCTGTGATAGGATAGTTAAGGATTTCCCAATTGTTCTCACTCTGCTGTGGTTTATTAGTGTGTTACGTGAAGTGAGTGCTGAGCTCTATGCTACTGAGGAAAGATCAATCTGCAGTCAAAGAGCGACAAACCCAGGCTGAACAGTTGGTTGGTAACTGGGAGAAATTGAAGGTGGATAGATATTCCTAAGTCGGCTACAATCGTTTATCATTGGGGATGGTCCTTCTCGAGATACTGCCTATTTCACAAGTATTAGGAACTGACTTTTTGGGGCCCTGAGTGACTCAGGGAACCGGGTTGAGGAAATGACCTCAATGGGGAAACAGAGGCCCAAAGAGCTTTGGTGGGGTTAAGGTTAACGCAGTATTATACAGGACCCCAAGCTGGGAGTGAAGCACTGATCCATATCTCCCTGTGGCTTTACTTCCACAGCCTTTGAGATGTCCCTTCAGCCTGTGTTTTCTCCCCCAGGTGCCCTCCTGTGTCTTTCATTTGAACCATAGATGCCAAAGGTGCAGTGAGGTCACCAACCAGCACTTGGGTGAGGAGACAGGGTAGCAGTGCACAGGCCTTGGCTCATGAACATGGGGCGTGTCAGTACAGGGAGGGGCAGAAGATGTCATCTGCATGATACTTCTCACTACTAGTTAACCTGGCTAGCAGGGAGGCCCATGAGAAGCAGCTGTTTCTTGGGTATCCTGTGGTAGCTGCGCTCATTCAGTGTTCAAAGTCTTTGAACCAGGGCAGCTTGGGCATGCATGTGGCTATTGTTCGAGTGCTTTTTCGCAGCAAACATTTTGAGCCAAATGTGGTTTCTCCTGGCTGCCCACTTTACACTGGGAAGCACACCCTGCCTTCTTCAGCTCGGCGCTAATTAGACCAGTGACTGGGGGCTCTTCAATCAACACAGCACGCTTCAGCATAGGTGGACATACTGCTTCATCCTACAAGCTGTTTGTTATGTCTGTTCATGTTATCCATTCTTTGCACCCTGTCTTCTATCACCTCCCTAATGGAAAGGCAGGACACAGCCCCCACAGGCAAGCATTCATCTTCCCAGCCTGACCCTTGGGAAGGCTATTCAACTGCTGTTGCCAGATATAGGAGGAGAGGGGGAAAAAAATGAAACAGTGCTCAGGGGAGCAGTGGAGGGCAGAGGGACTCAGAGTCTGTGCCATCCATAAGTCAGGCCAAGGAGAAACAATGTGAGCTTTTAAAGGAGAGGTATCTTCTAGCCAGCAAGGCCAGGGGGAATGGACTTCCACCGGAAGAGTCCAGACTCTGCAGAAGGGTGAGGTCACTGTTGATCTATCTCAATTAAAACATTAGAAAATGTCCCCTCCCAAAGCATTGCAGAAGAAAACACAGAAGCCGGTAGATCGGCCCTATATAGATGTATGATTCCAGCTCATCCTTCTTCCTCTGGCTTCTGCCCCAGCATTCTGCACAGCCCTGATGGAACACACTCTGCTGTGCACCATCTGCACCATAGATGCTGGCAGGTGTGGTCTCTGCTGTCCTTTATGCCCTCTCTGTCAGCCTGCCCCTTCCACCTACCTTCCCTATGGCGTACAGGGAAAGAGCTCTTAAACCATCCTCATCCCTTGCCACCCCAGGAAACTCAATCGCTTACTCTCCTTCCTCTGCCTTTAAGATGAACAAAGGGTCCCCTTGATCATCACTCCTATCCACAGATCCCTCCTGCTTAAGCCTCCGTGATTTGCTTTAGGAGCTCAGGGCCCTTTGTTGATTCTCATCCCCCCAGCCAACCTCTGGGAGTTCTGGTATCATTTAGCAGGCTAAGAACACTGGTTCCCGACTCCTAGCTCCATGCCTCCCTTGAACTCTGTTCTTTCTGGGTCTAACCTCTGCCCACCGGCAGGCCCAGTCTCCTCTTTTATGGGCTCTCCTTAGAACCTCTTGTAATCTCTCATTCTGCCAGAAATGGCCCAGCAGCCATCTTTCGCATAGATTTTCCCCTTCCCGATCTGCTCCCTCAAGCATTGAATTCTACTTGTGTTTTTAGATATTCTACTTACATATCCTAAATCAGATATGTTACCCCTCTGTTCTTGTGGTGGCTCCACTTCCTGATAGTCCATTCTATGTCCCCAAATTACCATTCCATCTGCTTTAGTCAGCTTTTCACTACTGTAACAAAATACATGGGATACCTTAACTTACAAAGAGAAAAGGTTTATTGAACCCACAGTTTGGGAGGTTTCAGTTGTGACTGATTGGTCCTGTTGCTTCGGGCCACTGCTAAGGAAGCAAGCACATCATGGCGGGGAGCATGTGGTGAAGCAAACTATTCACCTCATGGCAGGGATAGGAAAAGAGGAAGAGACTGTGGTTCCTACAATCCTTCCCTTTTGAGGACATACACCAATGGCCTAAACTCCCAACAGCACCACTCTGGGGAATACACTTTTAATACATTGCCCTTTGGGAGCCCTTATTCAGCATTATGCCCTCTCTTTGGTGCCCTGATGGTAGAGGGCTCATATGTTCCAGGGTCTGAAGACACAGTTCCAAATGGACACCAGGAGGCCACAATTACTATTGCGTCTCATTTTAAACTGTTTGTAAAATAAACATCTCAGCAGACGATGCTTGCTTTCCTCCAATGTTCCCCCCTGAGTTTGTGTGTCCCTGGGGTGCCACTGCTGAAGAGCAAGTTATGAGAACTGTTCTCCAGTGCCCAGCATGAGCTCAGTAGACAGGAGACTCCTCCAGGATTCTCAGTGTGGACTCTTTTCCATGTACAACTATGGGCCCTGGAGCCTTTAAGATGAGGTAGGTAGGTCCAATTATTCAGAACCACTTCTAAGAGGAGTCTAAGCCATTGGGTCTTCCTTGAGGTAGAGTCTAGTCGTATCTGTGGCCGTTGGTAAGGCCTTGCTTGGTTGGGTCAAACCATAGGTTTTCTTCAAGGCCATGGGCTTATTTCCATATGCTCGCTGTATCAGTCCTACTGTGGAGATGCGGTGCATCCTTAGTGTGTTCCTACAGGCAGTGATTGGTTCTCATCCCTCTACCAAAGAGAGGGAGACAGGAGGAGCTCAACAAGATGTCTCCTGAGTGTTGTTCCCACAGCAGGGCTGGTCCAGCTCGTGGTTCCTTTCCAGTCAGTTAATGCCTTCTGGCACTGCACACCTCAGGTTGAGGACTCAGAGCTCCACAAATCCTCCTTAATTAAACCTCCTGGGGCCACTGCTGAGTGGTAATGACTTGTCACCCCTTCCATGAGCAAAAACACCCAGGCAGATTTTGCATCTTACGGTGGGCATGTTCAGGACCCAACAGATTGTTTTTATAGGCAGAACCTGCACACCCTGACCCAGGACCACTCAGCCTGATCCACGATCTGACATCTTGAATGGTGACAAGGTGCAGGGGCTGCTTAGCATTTTGATTAACTGAGTATACTGGCTGGTTTTGTGTCAACTTGACACAAGCTGGAATTATCACAGAGAAAGGAGTTTTCAGTTGAGAAAATGCCTCCATGAGATCCAGCGGTAAGGCATTTTCTCAATTAGTGATCAAGGGGGGAAGGCCCCTTGTGGGTGGTACCATCTGAGGGCTGGTAGTCTTGGGCTGTATAAGAATTCCAACTGAGCAAGCCAGGAGAAGCAAGTAAGCCAGTAAGTAGCATCCCTCCATGGCCTCTGCATCAGCTCCTGCTCCTTAACCTGCTTGAGTTCCAGTCCTGACTTCCTTTTATAATGAACAGCAATTGGAAGTGTAAGCTGAATAAACTCTTTCCTCCCCAACTTGCTTCTTGGTCATGAAGTTTGTGCAGGAATAGAAACCCTGACTAAGACACCAAGCAACCTGGAAATTAAATGCAAACTACCATGCAAATATGGAAATTACAAGACAGCCAATATTGTTTTGGGCATTTTAGGCAATAAAATGGCAGACCTGTCTGTGATCAACATTTATGGTCCCGATTTTACTTTCATTCCAAGTAAAACAGGAAGTGTGGATGTCAGGCACTGTACTAAGAAGATCCTTGTCCTGCAAATGGTGGCACTCTGGGCAAGCTATATGTGACTCCCACTCATGTAAACACAGGCAAATCTCATGGGCAAGCATTTATTGGGGACCTACTGTGTGTAGAACAACTTTTCAGGTGCTAGGGCTAGAACATACAGTACCCTCATGAAGTAGAGCTCAGTAGAATAAACATCTATTCATTTTCTCTCATTTAATATTTACTAAATGCCATTTACTAGTCATGGGACCCTGAGCATGTTTGTCTCCTCACTTATAAAATGGAGTGGGACAGTTATCTCCTGGTAGCTGAATGGTTCAACAAACGGTAGCACATCCAACCCTCTCTTGGAATACTGCTTAGGAACAAAGATGGATAGATGATTGATGTGATCCATGACTTGATGGACCCAAAGGAGAGTGTGCTAAGTGCAGGGGGGGGGGAGCTAACGGTAAAAGATTACAGCCTGTGTGATTCATCTTACGGAACATCTGGACACCCGATAAACTGTAGTGACAACAGAACATCTGGATACTATATAGGTAGTGGCAACAGATTGGTGGTGTGCACTGTTATAAAGGGACAGCAGAGCAGAGTCCTGTGCCTCTAGTTAACTCTCTAACACTATTTAGTAATGTGAGATAGTGTCTCATTGTATAGCTCAGGCTAGCCTGGATCTCTCTGTGTAACATAGGCTAGCTGTGAACCTACAATCCTACAGCTGCACCCTCCTAAGTGCTGGGATGACAGATATGTTCACCATGCCTAGCTTCTGTTCAGTATCTTGGTTTTGGTTGTAGTTACACAAAGCTACACACACACACACACACACACACACACACTCAAATGAACATGAAATGTGGATAAGAGCTATGGGTCACACCTAGTGGGTTTCTTGGTTTCCTTCCTTCCTTCCTTCCTTCCATTCCCTCCCCCTCACCCCCCCAGAGGGTTTCTTTATTAAGTTCTGGCTGTCCTACAACTTGCTCTGTAGACCAGGTTGGCCTCGAACTTAGACATCTGGCTGCCTCTACCATCAAAGGTGTGCACTACCATGCCTGGTTTAATTTTCTGGCTTTAATATTGCAGTGTCGTTAAGCAGGGTTTTACATGCAGGAAAGGTTGAATGAAGGGTCCTTAGGACTTCCCTGTACATTTCTTTGTATTGCCAGTGAATCTATGTCTGGTTCAAAATAAAAAGCTGCTTTAAAATTCCGTGCATCTAGTCCACAGCAAGTGTTCAATACATGTTATTTTATTGCTACCGTGGAATGCCAGCATGGGAGTATCCCTGTGAATAAAACCCAGGCTCTGTCGTTGAGGAGCTTCCAACCCAACAGAAGCAAAAGACCAGCAAAGAAGGGCATTTCGTAGACTGTGCAGAGTGGGCTCAGTATGTGGGAGGAATTTCCTGGAAGGTATGTCAGTAGATGTGCATGCTGAGTGTGGGGAAGAGCCAGCCAGGAGAAGAGACTGGGAAGGTCCCCAGGGTCAGAGGTGTGGAGCAGCAAGGGGGTGGCTGGGGGAGCAGGGCAGCTGGCTCAAGGCAGTGAAGGCTGAGGAGAGGCTGGTAGAAGCCAAGCCAGGGAGAGCACCGCTCTTGGTCTCCAGGAGATGATGTGAGGAACCACTGTCCTCTGTTAGCTTCTATGTCTTCCTTCTTCACTGTGGGTTCTCTGGGAACTTCTGCTTCTGGATGGGACACTGTCCCTAGCCTGGAGTGAAGCTTCTGAGGATCTTTGAGAAAAATGCAAGGCTGGCTCCCCTCAACTGCAGGTTGTACCCTAGGTCCTATCTTCCACTCCATGGGTTTTGGTGTGACTCCTCCATCTTGCTGTGGATCATCTTGAGTATACAACAGCCTTTTCCCACAAGCACAGTCATGTAGCAGCAGGGATAGCTTTGGAGTCGAGCCCCAAACACGAGGTCCAGATTCAACTCTGCTTGATCCATCGAGGAACTGCATGTGAACCACCAATCCTTGCCCTGCAGCTTTCTCCACAGTGTGGCAGGCAAACATTACACATGCTCCGGGCTTCCTCACAGGGCTTCCTCACAGAAGCACAAAGGACAATGCAATTGAGCATCAGAATGCTTGCAAAAAGTCCTGTAGGTTGCAAAGAGAACTTCAAATGTCAGATGTGAAAGGGATCTCAAGAGAGCTACTGGTGGGGAGGGGCCTTCACTAGAGACCCTGGCTCCCCTTTAAACTTGGGCTGGGTTTGTAGCTGGTGGAAGGGAGGGAAGAGAGGTGCTGAAGAACACTCAGAGGCCAGATCCAGCCTTTGGGTTTACCAATGCCATACTCAAGAGTCAGACTTTCCTCTAGCTTAGGAATTTTTGAAAATATCTATTATTTATTATTTTTTATGTGTATGTGTGGTTGGCTTGTATTTATGTATGAACACCACATTCGAGCCTGGTGCCTGTGGAGGTCAGAAGAGAGAATTGGGTCCCCTTGGACTAGAGTTACAGACAGTTATGAGTTGCCCTGTGCATGAGAGGAGTTGGACCTCAGTCCTCTGCAAGAGCAGCCAGTGCTCTTAACTGCTGAGCCATCTCTCCAGATCAGCCTGCTTTTTGCTGGGAGATTCTTTTAGTGTTTAAAGTTATTTTCTTAATGAATTCACCCCTTAATATTTTTTATTCTTTTTTTTTTGTTGTTGTTGTTCTCTCTGTCCTTTTGTTTGAAACAGAATCTCACTATGTAGCCCAGGCTAGCTCCAAACTCACGATCCTCCTGTTTCTACCCTCAGAGTACTAGTGTTACAAGTATGCAATTACCACACCCAGTCCTCATTTGAGATTTTGAGAGATCTCCCTGTATGGCCCAGGTTGGCCTTGGATTTGACAGGTATGAGCCACCATACTTGCTCTGAATATTTGTGAATAACCTAATCCATGCCAAGTACCAGTGATGCAAGGTGACTAAACTGAAACATCTCTACCCTTATGGGGTTGCAGCCTGGTGAAGAAGAAAAGCATTTATTTGCAAAGTTCTCATTGATGCTATTGAGATGCATGTTGTGGGACCCGAGAGAGATGGCTCAGAGGTTGCTGCTCTTTCAGAGGATCTAAGTTTGTTCCCCAGCACTTTTGTCAAACAGTTCACAACCTAACTCCATGGGATCCATCCCCTCTTCTGGCCTCTGCTGGCACCTGCACACATGTGGCACACATACATACAGACAAGCACACATAAAAATAAGAATAAGTCTTTTGTAAAAAGGATGTGCTAGGTATGGTGGTGCACGCTTTTGATCCCGGGACTCAGAAGGCAGAGGCAGGTGGATCTCTGAACTAAGATCCACAGTGGGACTGTTACAAACAAACAAACAACAAACCGTTGTAGAAGGGTGTATATTGCAAAGGAAACACATGGGATACTGTGAGTGTTCACTAGGGGTTTGAGGAGGTAAAGGGTCGATTTTCTAACGAAAGGCAACGGGAGCTTATACCAGAATTTTAAGACAAGTATAGGATCAGAGTAGCAAAGGGACAGGGGACAGAAGACACGGAGGCCATGAGGACTGGCATTAAAGAGCCTGCCTCCCCAGGATCGGGACTTGAGTTTGGTTCTCAGCACCTGTGTTTTACCAAAACAATTCCAGGCATGGTAGTGTGCACAGGTAGTTCTGAGGTTGGGGAAGTGGAGGACCCTGGGGCTCCCTGGTCAGCCAGCCTAACCTACTTCATGAGTTTCAGGCCAGGGAGAGATCCTTTCTCTAAAATAAGGCAGTTCTTGAGGAACATAATGACATATGAGATTGTCCTCTGGTCTCCACATGTACCCTTGCACACCTGTACACACCTTAACCTGCATACACACACACACACACACACACACACACACACACACACACACACAAGCATATGCAGAGAGCTCAGAACTCAAGAGTGCACTTTGGGGCAGGCCTGGGCTAGGTCCCACATGAGACTATTTCCTGACCATCCCAAAGAGCACTGGAATGCTCTTAAGAGTGCTGAGGCTATGACAGAACGTGCCCACATCAGATCTGTATTTGAAACGTCACTAGAGCAGTGACTGAGAACAGGCAAGACTGGAGCTGCAAGGTGGTCACAGCCAGGTAGAAGGTGATCCCAGGGGCTGGAGTCAGAGGAGAGGCAGCCTGGACTGAAGCGCAGCAGTGGAGGAGGGACAGTGAAGTGGCTGCACAAGAGGAAATGGGACCTGACCACATACTGGACCTCAGGTAGGAAAGGAAGAATGGTCAACGAGTCCTAGCCCATGGCTTGCAGAACAAACGATGAGGTGGCACCATTCACAAAATCAAGTCATGGCAGGCAGGGGCGGAAAGATCATGGAGAACTAGGAAAAGCAGGACTCTGGTTGAGATATGCCAAGTTTGAGTTTCCTGGTGAATCCTTTTTCACCTCAGCATGTGGCTATGAGGATACAGAGCTAAGATGGAAAGGCAGACTGGAGATTTGGGGGTGGTCTGCACGTGGATGATAAGGGGAGCTCTTCTTGTGAAGTCATGGCCTGGATACAGGATCTTCAGTCTGGAAACAGTACCGCCAACAGAGGCGACGATGAGGAAGGCTAACATTTAAAGATGGAGCCAAGACACATGAGTCAGCAAAGATGACTTGGGAGTAACCAGAAAGCCAGGGATCTGGGGTCAGAGAACCCCAGAGAGAGGGAAGTGCCAAGAGTGAGGAGAAGTACCTCCACAAAGGGAGGCTGTTCCCCCAGCTTGAGCAGAATGGAGAGCTGCTTCCCAGGGCTGGGGGAGGAAGCCATACCCGAGTGGGGCTGAGGAAGGTGTGGGTGGTGTAAAGTAGAGCACACTGGTGGAGCCAAGTCTCTCAAGACACTTGGCTGGAGAGGATGAAGATGGGGGCGGGGCAGCAACTGGGCTTGAGGAAGGACTTCATTGTTGGCTTGTTTTCCTGCAGCCAGGAGAAACTACTGGAGGGCTGAAGGAAGGTTCTAGAAGGTGTCATGGCAGGCACCGACTGAGGTGGCACCTGTGACCTTGGCTGAAACAGAGGGATGGTGAAAGTCAGTGTGCCTGAGGGTTTGGGAGGGACAAGCTAGGAAGTTCTGCCTGAAAACAGCTATTTCTTTCCGAAGTGGGAGGTGAGGTCCTCGGCTGAGATCACCAGTGGGGGCGGAGGTTTGGGGAGGAGGGTGTGAAACAGTCATCAGAGACTCAGCGGGGAGGACCAGGGAATGTGATAGGAATACCAGGCACTTTTGAAGAACAAGTTGCGTTGGTGATGGTGAGCTTGTAGATGTCCCCATCTGCCTCTGTGTGTGTGTTTGTGCATGTGTGTGTGTGCACATGTGCGTGTATGTTGCCAGGAGTTTTGATCTTAGGTAAAGGCAGCAGAAAGAGCAATTGATCCAGAACTAGGACTTTAGGGGGCAATACAAAGAGAGAGGGTCAAGACAGCTTTGGATATTGGCAGGAGGATCCTTATCACAGACCTGGGAATCTGTACGGAATCAGAGGAGCAAATGAAAAGGGTCCAATGGACGCAAGGTTCCAATGTTCAGGAATGGTGCTGTGAGGGTCCTTGGCTGAGCAAGCTGGAAGAGATGGTCATCAGAGAGCAGGGTGCTCCTCTAGGTGACTTGCAGGTGATGGCCTTGATGGGGAGGAGCCACTGAAGAGCTGCTGGGCTTGAGGTCAGAGGTACTGTCCACAAAGTCATTCGTCTTACCAGGTGACAGACAGGCTTGGAAAGAGGTGGGTGAATAAGAAGGTGAGAGTCACTACGGGAGGGATGGGAGAGAGGGTAGGTGTGGGGGAGGGTTACAGGGGAGGAGAAAGAGGAAATACGGGCAGGTGCCAACGGCTTTACTTAATGAGAGTCGATAGCAAACAGGCAGGGAGAGTCAACATGACTATGAGGCTTAGAGAAATGGCCTCCCCTTGCATCTGACGTGCCCTGGGAACTAGCTCAGGAAAAAGGAGAAAATCAGGAAGAGCCGGCAACAGATGCAGCACAAGGCCCGAGTTAGAAGCTTTATGTCTAGTTCCCGCAGCGCTAAACACATGGTGTGACCTCAGGCAAGTCATTTCCCTTCCGTGAAGCTTAACTTTCTCATAAATAAAAGTAGGAGTCAGGAGGTGGCTGAGGTCTAGCTTCCAGCCCAGGTTAGAAATGACAGTATGGTGTGTTTGGATCGTAATCCCATAGTTCCTGGGTCAGCTGGAACTCTAAGCATTGTCACCTGGATATGAGCTACAGTGTGAACCCAACTGGTGTGCCAGTCCCTGGGGCCCAGCATCTCTGCCATTACACCAGAGTCTCCAGAGTGCCTTCTCAGAGGTGGCTGTAGGCGGGCTCATGAAAGAACAGACGCTACAGGCAGAAGCCCATCTGCCGGCACAGAGGAAGCCAAGTGTCCTAGCTCCCCTTGTTCTCCTATCTTCTGTTCTTGCAGCAGCCCAAGGAGTTGTGACATGCTCATCTGACCAGGAGAGAGTAGGTGCCCCCTGCCCCTCTTTTAGCTGGTGGCTGGGGTGGCCCTCAGTGGCCCCTTGCTGCTTCAGAATTTCTTCAAGGTAAAGGAATGACCACCTGTCATCTTGTTAACCCTAAGCCTTTCTCCTCCTCAAGTCAGCCCTGAAAATGCTCACCCTTTCAACCGAGTTGGGCAGCATTGTCTTCCTGCGTTGCTTAGAGCCTTCACAAGGCAGGTCTTTGTCTAGGGTGCAGCCACTTCTCAGGGGGTCAGAATTCTGAGGGGTGTTACATGCTCGGAGGATGCACAGGTAAACTAGTCCGCCCTAACCCCAGCACACCAGGAAAAACCCTGCATCTGGCTGGGTGCTTGTACCCAGTAGTAAATGCTCAATAAACATTTGCAGAATAAATAAAGGCATTTCAAATATTTAAAGAAGAAAACCTCACCAAGTCCACCAGAATTCTACATTATCGATTGAATTACTCCTGTTTATTTGGGTAGATAATTAAAAGTCTGCTAAAAACATTCTCTAACATTTATCAGGGACAACCACACGTCACAAATTTTACAAACGTGAGCTGATTCTGTTTTACCATCCGGCAAGTTGGGTATGTTAATCCCACTTTAGAAATAAACGAACTGAGGCTTAAAGAAAAGTTAAGAGCCTGTCTTGAGGCCATAGAGTAAGTAAGCAGTGGCCCCTGGCTTCTAACCCAGATTATGAGCTAATTTTAAAGGTGAAGCTGTGCTCAGCACACCAGCTACCTCCCGCAACTTCACAATACAGTGGCATAGGGAGTGACAGGAGTGGAGGGGAAGACTGAGAAGTTGAGTGAAGGAGGAATGCTGTGGAGGCTCCCCACTGCCTCTCCCCATGACCTTATCCTGGGAAAGCAGTGCACTACTTCAAGCTTGGGGACCTTTGCCCAAGCAGAGTACAAAAGGGTCTGGTTCCCGCACATCTCTCCCTCTTTGATGACTGGGTTGGTTCTCCCTTCCCAGTATCCTCTCACATTTCATTCAGAGCTGTACTTCTTAGTTCTCAGAATGCTCCAGAGGCCTAGAAACAAGCCAAGCTCTAGGGCCTGTAGACACTGTCTTCACCTGTATCCCTTGAGGTCTATGACTCCTCACCCCAGAAGGGACTCCTTGTTTCAGAGCCCAGAGAAGTAGGCAGGAGTGTTCCAGAAGACATGCGTGGTCTGATCTGCAACAGCTGAACACAGCTGTAAGCTCCCCCACACCTGTTCAAGCCTGCCTGACAGGTGAGCAGCTGTGTTCCACATCTGCCTGTCCTTCTGTCTCCTTTGCAGGACTGTGGGGATAGCTGAGGCTCTTCAGAGGGGAGGCCCTAGGCCTGAGGCAATGCCCTTACTTGAACTACAACTCCAAAGGGACTAAAAGGGGTGAGGAAGGAAGGCTCATGTTTCAGTCTCCATTGGACACTCTGAACCCCGTGGCCAAGCCTCTCATTGCCTCCAGCTCCTCTTCCCAGCTTCCCAAGTTTCTGCCTGCCAAGCTCTGCAAATTACCATACATGCCAATAAGTCATTAGAAACCAGGATGGCAAATGTGGGGTTGCCATGGTGACCAACACCAGGAACTGGCAGCCCTGGGGGCTGTCCAACAGCTCAGGTGTATTAGGGAGAGCTGGGAAGGCTGAAGTGCCTGACAGAGGCCGATAAGGTGCGACACTGAGGTGCTGCTGGCTCTGCCTCCTTTCTTAACTTCCTGTTCCCAGGACCTGCGTGCTGTTTACCTGCAACTTGCTAGGATGATGAATCCTGCACAGGCTTCAATGAGTGTGGGCAGGTACAGAGGAGGTGGCTGTGATAGTATCCAGTTGGCAGCCAGCCTCAGGGCAAGGAGTACTGCAGCCCTAAGCAGCCTGGGCTTGGTTGCATATGGTTTGGAAAAACCAAGGGCCCAATGAGGGTCTAAAGGCAGAGCAGATCCCAAACAATACTGTTCGGGGTCTTACTTTACTTCGCCCAGGTACTTAGCACAGTGCCCTTTGTAGGTAAGTATACACACACACACACACACACACACACACACACACACATACACGCATTACACTGGTAAGAAGAGAGACTTCATAGAAGCAGGCAGGATTTGACAAGATAAAAGTAAGCCCTAGGTTGGAAGCCAAACTTGTTCAACAACTCAGTGTGACCTCCAACAATGTCCCTTCTCTCTGTGCCTTGGCTTCACTGTCTGGAGGACATGGAAGAGGTACTTTAAATCTAGTGTTTCAAACTAGTTTTCAGGCCTCAGGGTATAAAGCAATTCCCCCAGGGTCACTGGGAGGTCAATAGGATCTTGAGTGGAGTTCTGGTCTACCTCACTACATACATACATATATATGTGTATATATATATATATATATTTGCTTTATACTCACTTTCCTATGGCTACTGTAACACATTAACATTAATTCTATGTCTTACTTGAGTTTATTTATTTATTATACACAGAGAAGTCAGACTGGAATGGGTCTTTCTGAGTTAAAGTCAAGGCATCTAGAGGTTCATTCCTTTCTGGAGGCCCCAGGGGACAACGCTTCACTCTTTTTCCTGCTTCCAGTAGCTGCCTTCATTTCTTGGCCTAAGGCTAACAATGACGGGTCAAGTCTTTCTGAATCGCACCTCTCCAGCTCTGCCTTCTATCCCCTCTTCACAGGACCCTGTGGCTACACTGTACTCACCAGGATAGTTCAGGACATCTCTTGATTTGAAGGTCGATCGGCACCTTTCATTCTATTCTTGAACTTACCATCTCTTTCCTATGTAACAACATAGTCACAGGCTCTGGAGACTAGTGTAATACAAAAGGGCTATTACTCTGCCTGCCATACACTGCAGCTTTGTTTTGAAACAAAGCAAAACATCCAATTCTAAAAGCACTGGAAAGCACAAGGCCAGATGCCTTTCACTTATAAAGCAACCGAGACCTGGGTTCCTCCTCTCATCTCTTGGGATTTCCTTCTGGGGAAACAACAGGAATGCTGGAACCTGCATGTCCAGTGGCAATGATGACAGGAATTTTTGGGCTGCACAGAGATGACGCTAGGGTCACCAGGATAGGAGATCTAGGGAGGAACGAATGAGAACCATTCTAAAGAACCTCCTTAGCTCCACTCCACATTCACCTTGACATTCAGATTACCCTGCAGTGTCTGTTCTTGGTTTTCTTTCCAGATAAGGTCAGATGGAGCTATGTGTGTAAGTCAGGAGCAGGAGGCACACTGATTCAGCCGTCATGACGCTGAGATACAAGCCTCTCTTCCACACCCTTCAAAAACCATACCCAAGATTGGAAAGCTCGGTCTTGGAACCTTCCTGTGAACACCTTGCCAGTTCTAGGAGCCATTTCTAGCACTAGCAGGTGAAGCAGCATCCTCCTTGCTCTGGGGGAAGAGATGATGGCCTTCTCTCTCTTTCCATCTGACCTCTGTTCTTTTCTAAGCAGATACAGTCTGCCAGGTCCTAAGACCCCGTGAGGCTGAATAACACTACACAGAAAGGTGGGAAGTAACCGTGGCCTGGTGTCTGCAGATTTTATTCAAGTGGATCACTCTCTTCTCAGCCTTGTTTCTTCCTTGGTATAAACCGGCAGCTCATTCTCATTGCTACCTCTCATGTTCCAGGGAACTCTGGAAAGGGAATGCAGAGGGGGAAACTGTTCTCTGGAGGAGTGGCCCTGGGGAAAAGGAGGGGAAAAGGAACTAACATTTATTGAGCTTCTACTTTGTAGTAGGCACTTTACACAGATTAGATCATTTAATGAGGTGGCTGAGAACCAGAGCTCTGGAGTCACAGTGATGTGGGGCTGCATTCTAGCTCTGTCACTTGCCGACTGTGTGTGGCCTCCAGCAAGTGACTTAAAGCTTCTCGGCTTTAGTTTCCTTTGCTGCAAAATGGGGGAAAATAATGTCTGCTTCCCAGCGTTCTGTGGATTAAATGAGATAAATTCAGTAAAGCCTTGGGCGCCACAGAAGCACGCACAAGTGTTAGCTATTATTACTAACAACCCTGGGAAGTAGCTGTTATTAACCCAGACTTAACACAAGCCCAAGTTGAGGCTCGAAGAGGCTAAGTTAAAATGCCCAAGGGCAAGTAGCTAGAAAATGGGACTCTCACCCAGCTCCAGATGACTCGGCTTGCTCAGGAGATTGTGAGCCACAAGGACAAACAGCCTTAGACTCAGCCCTGAAGCTTTGAGGAGCAAGACCTGAGCTACAGTGTGAACCCTCCTTTCTTAGCTCTTGAGGGCCCAGAACAGGAGAGGGGGCTGTTAGTGAATAGTGGCCATTTTATCGGTGTGACTCCTGGCTTCTACTCTTTGGCTGAGGTCCAAGGAGAGGTGCATTTTTTGCTTATACTTTGAGTAGGTGAGGGTACCCCAATGGCTTCTCTTACCCTCTGCTGTGGAGGTGAGCCACCTTCTGCTCCAATGGAGCACCCCCTACTGGGAAAGGAGCAGCCACTTCACTAAAAGGACTGTCATGGAGTAACCTGCCAGACAGGAGCTCAGGGCCACTGAGAAGATGCAATAGGAAAGGCTGGTTGCTGACTAGATAGGAAAATGGAGCCCAGGGACATTTCAGAGCTATGGGCCACAGATATTAGATGGGCTAAGGACATTTAAGGCTCAGAGAGGGCTTCCAAGAACAGAACAGAAAATAGCTGGACCTGGGGAAAGAGGCAAAAACCCTGGAGGACTCCATGAGAACCGGAGGCTAGACCGAAGGGACACCCCCTACTTGTTCCTGACTTCCCTGCTCTGGCACAAAACTCACTGACTTGCTCCCACCCCTAATGGGACCCCTGATCCTCCCCTCCTGCTTGATCACTCTCTCATCCCTTTGGGTAGAGATTCTTGATCCCTCCCCCTGCAGAGTGGAACCCCACTTTGTTCTCCAGGCCCCAATCTGCTGCACCTCCCGAGGAAGCGTTCCCTGTGTCCTCCCACGCAAAGCGCACACACAGTTCTAATAACATTTATAGTCTAAAGCACACAGTTTAGCACTTGGTTTTAAATACTGTCTGGTATTATTCCCTCGTTATTTCAGAGTATGAGTTCTGCCTCCCCAACTCATCTGAGCCTCTCCCTACCAGCAGCGACTAGGTCTTAAACTTCACACCCATACCCCAGTCCCTCAGACCAAGTGCCACAAACCAGTGGGCACATACTGATTGACCAAAATAGTCTTGATGGCAGGATGGAACGGATGGCCCAACCCCGGGGTTTCAAAAATCCAAATTCTGAAAGGTCTCCATCTCACCCAGAGAAGCCAAAGTCCTCAACAAGAATCCTAGCTCCAGTCTGGCTTTTTGGGTATTCCCCAGCCTCAGCTTCTTCCTTTCTCAGCACCACACTCTCTCTGGCCTCTCCTTTGCCCCTCTCCAGCATGCCAGGGCGCCCCTGCCTCCCAGCCATCACACCAGCTCTTCCTTCTGCCGAGCACTCATTACACGTTGTCTAGCCACTTGTGGCCACCCTGACCTTTCCCCATGACCCTCTCCCTTCCCATCCCCCCAGGCCCCTCATCATCTGTCTATTTCTTCCTCTTGCTATATTTTTCTCTGGAACACTTTACACTCTCTAATATGCTGGTTGCTTTCTAAGTTTACTTTGCTGTATCCCCAGATAGCAAAATAAAAGCTCCTTAAGGGCAGAGCTCTCCGTTATTCCTTGCTGCCTGTACCCCTGGGGCAGGCATGGAGGCTGGATAAACACTGGCTAATGAAGAGGCACACCACCCACCCTGTTTATGAAGGCAATAGCGTGGTAGTGCAGAGATGAGCTGTGGGTGGAGCCATTCTGCAGATCCCCTGGCTTGTAGGAGTCTATGTCCCTCCTTGCCTGGGCCATCCTGAGCACCAGGCTGAATGTCAGACTCTCTCCTTTCCCAGCGTTTACAGCTGCTCTGACCACCTTCAGGACATTTTGACTTTTGCCTTCCCAAGCTAGACCTTTTCACCCCTTACTCTGCATGCTCAAGTGCAGTGCTTTGCAGACATAAACCTTCCTTGCTGTTATTCTCTCTGCTTCCAGGAACGATCAGATAAAACAGACCCACTTCTCCTGGGGGACCCAAGCTGGCTGCTTCACAACCATCACCCCCTCCTACCTCATGTTTTCTCTGAAGGAGCTGCCTCAAGAGATGCTTGCAAACAGAACGGCTACATTGGCTCTTCCCAGCACACTTGAACCTGCTTGTGTTAGCAGCTGCCCACTGACAGCCCTACATAGCCTGCCTGTCTCTTTTCACCTTCTCTGGGTGTGTTCCATTCTCCCCTCCTCCAGGGAGCCTCACTTTGGTTGGGCCCTCTCCTGTGTCCACGGGCACTGAGTCAGGGTCAGCTTCTTGGAGGCCCTGGAGGCTCTGACTGAGACAGAAAGAAGCAGTGTTAGATCTTGTGTTTTGATTTGTTTTGAGACAGGGTCTCACTGCATAGCTCTGGCTGTCCTAGAACTCTCTGTAGACCAGGCTGGCCTCAAACTCAAGAGATCTGTGTCCCTTTGCATCCTGAGTGTTGTCAGGAAAGACATGTACCACTGCTGCCTGAACTATCAGGTCCTGGGGGTTGCAGCTGTGGCTCATTGTCAGAGTGTTTGCTTAGTATGTGAAAGATCCTAGGTTCCAATCCCTAACACTACCAGGGAACAAACAAACAAACAAACAAACAGGTTAATGGTATTGAATATCACTGGCTTGGACAGGTCAGGCAGGGGGAACTTGCTCCTGTAGGAAGAAGCTAGCTAGGAGAATAGGCTACATGACTCAGGGTAACTCTAGGCCAACAATGGCTAAGTCCTGGGGATGGTGAAGGGGCTGGAACCCTGACATCAGAGAAGGGTTAAATCCCTCCCTTTTTTCATGTCTACTTCAGCAAGTCTGAGCCTCAATTGTTCTATGTTTCAATTAGAGATCGAAGAGCCACCCAGCCAATAGGGGTATTTGAGGTCTAGTTGAACAAGCACTTTTCACAGTGCCTGGCACACGAGTGCTCAGTAAATGCTAGGTGCTCTACTGTGTATCATTACAAGTTGAGAGTGGAAGCTGAGAAGCCATTTTTGCTCCAGGAACTCTCTGCATGCTCTTCATGTTAGAACTTGCTTCAAGTCCATCAAACGCTGAACAGCAGGGAAGATGTGGGTGGAAGAAACACACAGAGACAAACTGAATTTTAAAGCAGACCTGGTTAAACTCACCTCCTACAAGGCAGTTCTCTAAGGCCAAAGCATCTCCTAGGTCCCCAGAAAGTACCAGAAGCCAGAGCACAAGGTCTTGGGTATAGCAGAATCTGGACACCAATGGCTTAGACATGGGTGGGGAGTCAAGGTCACACAACCAAACCCAGCAAGGCTGCACCAGGCCCCCTGCTTAGAAGCCCACTCTTTTAGACCAACGGGTGTGGGGCTGTTCTGGGCAGCCAGCCAGCCCCACTAGAAGCCCAGCTCCTAGCTTCAGGAACAAAAAGGCTGAAGAGGGCCACTAAGTGGTGTTAGTGATGTCCCTAAAGGACAGCACATACACTCCATGGTGCCTTTTCATATACAGCTCCCATGTCCCAGATACCCTCAGCACCACTGTCCTGAGGCTCCCCATTTCTGCTAGCTGGCCCCCTTTCCAGCCTTGCCCCAAATATCAAGTGCTTCAGCAAGTCTTTTCTAGTCTAGAGACACGAGTACCTTCCTCTATTCAGCCCTAGACTATATAGCACTGACTCCTTGCTAATAATAACAATGACTTATAGAGCATACTGTATTCCAGACACTCTTCTGGGCTCTTTGGCCTGTGTTACCTCCTCTTATGAAGAAGGTACTATTATCACACCAGTTATAGATAGAGAAATTGAGGCTTAGAAAGGGCAGATGAATTTCCCAGAGTCTTCCAGCAACAAGTGGTGCAGCCTGGGTAGAACTTGGGTGGGTGGCTCCAGAATCTATACCCTTACCGTGAGCTCCCCGAGGGCAGAGACAATAGCTGATTCATCTCTGTTTTTGCACAGAGTAGGTACTTTAGGGAAGATGAGTTGACTGAACAAGTAAAACCTGAATGAGACAAACTCCATGCCTGTCTATAGCCTAGGGACAGCTACAGTACTCAGGAGATCTAAGACAAAGTCACCTTTCTGATCTGGCCTCTCTGAGAGGCCAGTCACACACTTCTGCAGCAGGACCTGTCTTGCTGTGGCTATATTTTCCATGCCCCTGTGTTTGTTTTGAAGTCATCCTCTATCACCATCTCCTTCCTATTTGTGTCCCCATAGCCTGTCCTCCTTCCACCTTCGGCCACTGACCTTATCCCGGCCTGAAGTCCTTGCAGGCACCCAAGCTACCCACTCCCTTGCTTTATCTTTGGGCTTTTGTGACAGTAAAGGCTTAGCTGAGGAGGCCAAGAACAGGAGCAACAGGGACTCATTAGGTGGACCACCGATGAAGCTCCAACACTGGCCTCTGATAAACACAGCAATGTCCTCCTCACTCTTCACCCGGATAAAGGTGGAAACTGAAGAAAAGTGGCGGCCACCTACTTCTGTAGGTCAGAAGGATTCTCTGCCCTCCCTGTGTCCTCTGCAATGCTCTTCTTCCTATAGGAAGCCTTCCTGGATCACGTGAGAAGGCTTATTCATGCAACCGTTCAGCAAATATAGTCTGTATTCTAAGTGGAGAGACAAGACACATCCCTGAAAAGCTAGGGTGAATGTGGGCTCCGCTGCAACTGTAGAATTTAGCAGATGTCATAAGTATCATAAGAGGCAACTGAACTGCAGCGGTGGTTTCCAAAGCCACAGAGGGCAAGTGGTCCATTCGCTCTAGGCCCCAGACTCCTCAGAAAGTAGAGACTAGGATGCAGCCCTCTGGGAGGGCTAAACAGGATGATTTCTGTACAGCTCCTCACATAGCCTGGTGCAGAGCAGCTGCTCTGTACGCTGGTTTTAATTCCTTATTTGTTCGAACCACTGACTTCTGCACAGTCCTGGCCTCCAAGGTAGATGATGCTGTACAAACCACTTCATCTTTTCAGGTTAGAAATGACGTAAGCGAAACGTCGGGTATAGGAAGCCATGGAGGTGGGGTGTTAAGGTTCATCCTGTGATTATGCTGCTCGTTTGCTGGGGTTATTAATACTCCTTGTCTCCCTCCACCAGACCTTTGAAAGAAACTGGTGGGCATGGAGCTAACTAGCTATCAAGTTCAAATACAAGTTCAGTTCTGCCTGCAACTTGGAGGTTTGTCTATTACTTGTATCCTCCAGGCTTAAAACAGGCACACAGTAGGTGGGTAATAAGTAGCTGTTGGACAAATAAGTTTTTAAAAAGTAACGGGTTTCCTCCTTCCTTTCAAATAAAAGAAACAAGGTGATAGAGAGGAGGAGGAGGAGGAGGAGGAGGAGGAGGGGGAGGAGGAGGAGGAGGAGGAGGAGGGGGAGGTGCAAGTGAGTGAATGGTAGGGCAAAGGGGATGATACCAGGAAACAAGGAAATTCAGGTGCCAGACCTGCCAGCCTGGTCCTCTCTGCAAAGGGGATTCACCAGGGACATGTGCACCCACTGTCAAGAGGCAAGGAAGCCATTGTGTAAGCCTGTGGTTTATGCTGCATTTTACAGAAAGGCAAGGGTGGAGGTAGAGACCTGGAAGGAAGGGAGGGAGGTAAACTTGGAGGAATGGGGGAAGGGGAGGGAGAGGGGGAGGGGGAGGGGGAGGATGAGCAGTATAGTGGGAGAGCAGAGGGAGATGGAGAGGCGCTTGCTTCTGGAGGAGGGCAGAGTAAAGGAAGGACTGGAAAAGGGGAAGTTAGGAAGTATTCTGCTGGCCCAGCTTGGTTCAATGAGGCCCAGATCTCCGAGTTCTTATTGCCATTCTGTGTCTCCCTCAGGGTAACCTCTGGCAGGAGATCTGGTTTTGGGGGGTGCTTCTAGGTGCCAGACCCTGGGAGTGTCAAAATCCCTGAGGTGCCAGAGACTTTTTCCACTCTAGCCTTTCCAAATAACATTCTGCTAGGCCCCAGGCGCCCCTAGACAGGCAGCAGACAACTGAGGCAGTGCAGGGAAGGAAGAAGGCCCGAGAGGCACAGACCCCGAGCTGTGCTCCTCTCTTCCACTTCTTCACAACATCTCCTGGTCAGGAAAGTGGGTCAAGCCACTACAAGGTAAGTAGAAGACCCATTGGCCAGGGAGCCTCCGTGTCCTGCACATAGACCTGCTCCTCCCTGCTCTTTTGGAGGACTGTTCAAGGAGCCCAGCAGCCACTGACAGGAGGCTGCTGGCTTCTCCCTCAGAAAGAGAACACTGTCCAGAGTGCTGTCGAGGCAAGGGGCATGGAGCCTGTCATCATTCTGGATAAGTAAAGACGCCTAGATCTTTGCTCCTGGTCCCCTCGCTAATGGTGAAGAAGCTGGCAACAGGCCACTCCTGTTGTCCTGACCTGGCTGCTCTCTCCAGTGCCCTCCTGCCTCCTGGGATCTTCGAGCAGACGGCAGCCAGTCCGTCTCAGGCAACCAGCGGCAACCAGCGCTGTGCCCAGCCCACCCCCTCCAAGCCCTGCCAGTCGCCCAATTAGAAGCTGCGTTGGCTTCAACAGATGGGAGCTGCGGCAGCCTGAGGAACAGAGCACAAAGCCCAGCTGACATTTTCCTTCCTGTTCATTTAGTGGGGGAGGAAGGGCAGGGGCAGCCGGGAGCATTGCAACACCCCACTAGGGCCCACCCCCGGGGTGCAGTTCTCTCCTTCAGCATCTCAGTTCAGCTGCCTCACCCCGCCGCTCGCGGATCTTGGCTGGCTGGGCAGTCTGCGCCCGCACAACCCTGTCATGCCAGCAGGACAGACGGCCCACCTGTGGCTGGCCAGCCCAGCCTGTCCCTGGCGTGATGCGGTGGCCTCAGAGCTGCTTTAAACCGCACAGCGTCCAGGCTAAGCCCGGCCGGCCCCTCCCCCACCCGAAAGTCCCATCCTAGACTGCAGTCAGACCCCAGTCTCCCGCCCGGCAGGAGCCTGGCTCTCGGTGCCAGATACTTTGTACAGACCCAACCAAGGCTACCCTGTCTTTTCTGTACGGCCACCACTGAGCTCCCAGGAAGGGAAAGTCCCCCAGGCTCTGGTGCGCTTCCATCCGGCGAGTCCGCCTCTGTCACGCCCTCTCTAACCCCAGGACCACCTCTTTGGCTCCTCCACATCTCCAGGGCTCCCCGCTACCCAGCAACAGTTTGAGGGGTTGGGGCCTCTCCCAGTTGGTTCAGGCCCGGACCCCCTCTCCCGCCGCCCGGGTCCAGCCGGCGCAGCAGCCACCTCCTTTGCATTCTCCTGCTCTCCTTCTTTCGCCCCTCCCGGCCTTCTCCCAAATCACCAGCTCTCCTGCAGGCATCTCGGCGACCGCCGCGGTCGCGGCCCCGCTCCCCTCCCCCACCCGGTCATCAAAGCCGGGGCCTCGGAGACAGGATCGCGGCGACCCTCGAGGCCACACCAGCGTCCTCGGAGTCCATGACCCGGACCACCGGGGAGCCGCACACTCACCGCGCGGGAGCTGTCCTATGTCTGTCACTCGCCACCCGGCTGGGATCGCTGCTCCACGGCGCGCTGCCACCCAGGCCCGGGAGGCTCGCCGGCCGCCTTCCCCAAGCGGCACTTGTCCCAGGAGTGATCGCAACGCCGAGCCTGCGAAGGTGTCAGCAGAATGACAGTGTCCCCAAGCCTGCGCACCGCGGACGGAGGCTGGCGGCCAGGGCCGGCGCTCCCGGAGCGCCGTGGGTCTGCGGAGCACGGAGCAGGCCCGCGGCGCCCGGCGCCCCCGCCGCGCCTCCTCCCTCCTGGCTGCTCGCGCTCGTCCTCCTCACTAGCTGCTCCGCCGCGCTCCCAACCTCCCTAGCCCACTCCGGTCGCCTCCTCCCTGTCTGCTTGCCACGCCAACCCCCTCCAGTCCCGCTGCCATTTTAACTCCTGAATGGCCAGAAGCCCCTTCTGCCTCACTTGCACACACCCCAGAAGAAGGAGTTGGGTGGGGCCCGATGCCGTAGTTTGAGCGGTCCTTCTGCATCAAGACCCAAGGCTTAAGGGAGAGGGGGAGAAGGGCATAGCGCTTGGGGGTCAGGGGAGAAATAAGTGGCATTGCTGATGTTCCCTCCGACCCTCTTACAAAAGCCAAGAGAACAGATGGGAAATTCAGCTTGTAGAACAGGTGTGGCTCATAGGCACCGCTTGTGGCTGTGACCGCATTTTGCATGGTACTACCCTCCTCAAGTTAACGGTGGATAGGACAGTAGCGGTGGGTGAGTTTGTCCATGGGCACTGGCGGCTCTTCTGTTAACAAGAGGAGTAGCCTTTCCAATATTGCTTCCAGAATAGGCAGCTCTAGTCTCCTGGCACATGGTTAGTCTCAGTCGAATTAAGGGAGGAGCTGACAGGTTTACACAGGAACTTGGCTGCAGGGTTCTCCACCTGCAGGTTGGTCATCGTGAAACCATGAAATTAGGAGGTAAAGCAGGACTCCGTGTATGCAGAAAATGGGTGCTGGGCTACTGCTTGGTGGCTTAGAAAATTTGGGTCACCAGTACACACTGGGGCTTAGAAGAGTAGGTCTCCTGCTGCAGTGAAGGCTTCAGGCCCAAGTCTTTGAGAGGCCTTCCAGTGTGGCCTACTCAGAATGGATACCAGAGCTCAGCTTCATAGCAGGCCACGCCCAACCAGAGCCTGGAAAGTCAATACGAGAGAAGATGGGGCCCAAGGTGTGGGGGGGGACTTCTGTAAGTCGGGGCTTCCGTAGTGAGTCGTTCTTCATGATCGGCTTCAGCTCAGTGTCCCTGGCCAGACACAGGGCTCCTGGGTCCTGTCTTTTCTAAGAATACAACCAGCAGTGACAGCCATGCCTACAGGCTTGTCGGGTAGACTTAAAGTTCTGTGTTCTGAATAGACAGAGGAGTTGGCCCTTTATTCCTTAGTAAGCACATACTAAATTCCTGCTGAACCACTCCTCCTGCTCCCCCGATGTGGGGTGTAATGGCCTGCCCTGCCGGAGCTGAGAGGATGGGTTGGAAGTACTTGAAACAAATTTTAGCATTTTGAGGCAATGGAAGGTGCCATAGAAACACAGAATGAAAATGTCTTTATGGGCTCTGGTTATTCATGGGAGGTTTTATAGAGGAGCTGAGCTTCCAGCTGAGCCCAGCTGGACGGAGAGGATTTAAACTGGCAGAGAAAATGGGGACCAGCAAGGCAGGAAAGTTGAGGCAAGCAAAATAGAATGAGCTGTTTGGAAGGTGGGGGGCAGGCAGCGGAGGAAAGCTAGAGACACCAAGCCTTTTCACACAGCTCTTGTCTCAAGCTGATGTATGTCCCCATTTAACAGCCCAGCAAATGGAGGCTGGGAGCAGGTGGAGTCCTCATCCTGGCAGACCTCTTGCACTGGTAGTATGACCTCAGTTAGGCAGAGTGGGAGACCCATTGATCAAGAACTCGAAACTCATCTGTGGCCCAGTACTCAATGGTTTAGGATGAAGAGGGGCCAGAGGCTAGGAAGGTGGCTGCTGTAGAGATGGAAGTGAAGGAGCACTGAGAAAGAAGAGCCTTTGTAAGGGAGACTAGGCTGAGCCTAAGGGAGTAGAAGGGTTCAGCACGGGGCACCAAACTTTTGAGTCTGATCTCGACACTTGTCAAGTCTGTGGAACTGTTTCCAGCCTCAAGGCCATCAATGTATTTGTGGATGGATGTCCAAAAAAGGAGGAGATTTTGCCAACTCTTTTCCCAGCTCCAGGTCTGAGCTGGCACTCACAACCCCCTGCCTCCTATTACCCACACCACCAAGTGTGTCTTAGCCCGATTGGAGCACAAACTCTGGAAGGCTGTGCCTGACCCAGGCAGCACGGAGATGAATCCAAGATGTTACAGCTGGTTGCTTCTGCCACTGTTGCAGTTTTTGAGACAGGGTCTCTGTAGCCCAGGCTATCTTCAGTGTGATCCTCCTGCCTCAGTGTTCTCAGTGCTGGGATCACGGACATGTGCCACCACACCTGGTAATAACTAATTAGTGAACAAATAATATTAGCCGCTGGCTGACCCTGGAGTGGTAGGCCCTGATACACACTAGTAAACATGGGGAAACCACATGAGCTCTTAGGACAAAGTTTCTTATAACCAAGTGGGAAAGAAGTTAGATTCAGGGAGATCTGGGTCTGAAACTTGCTGGACCACACTCTGTGTGACTTCAGGAAGGTTATTGAGCTTCTCTTTCTGGTGTAAAAATATTAATGTTTTAATTAATTAATAGAGATCTCTTAGTCAAGAATAGCAATGGGCATTTGCTGACTGTGTACTATAGACCAGGATAGTGATCTCATTAGTGTATCATCTAACTCAAAAGTCCAAAAGGGCATAGAGATGCCGTAATCTCAGCTGTTTTAGAGGCAGAGGCAGAATTACACACCTGGGCAACTTATCAAAACCTTGCTTCAAAACAGAAGTAAAAAGGGGTGTGGGTGGCTCAGGGGAACAGTACAGGCCTGGTGTGCACAAGGCTGTAGGTTCAATCCTCAGCACTTAAAAAAGAAAACAAATACAACAACAAAAGAAGGAAAAAAAATCCCACCAAAGCCCAGGATCTCAGCTCTGTAGAGCTGAGATCAGAACTCAAGGCCATTGTATACAGAGTTCCAGCATGCAGAAGTGCCTGTTGCACTTCTTTTAGAAGTAAGGTAGTGATCCAGGCGCAAGTGTGCTTTCAAGACTGATCCAAGATGGACCCGGAGCTCTGCACATCTGGGATGGACATGGTGCCTGGACACAGCATCTCTTTCAACCCGCTCCATGTTATCATCTTTCCCTTTGTTCTTATTTTATGTGTATGGGTGTTTTGCCTACATGTATGACAGTGTGCCACATGTATGCAGTGCCCATAGAGGTGACAAGAAGATGTTGGATCCCCTGGAACTAGAGCTACAGATGGTTATGAATATAGGTGCCTGGAATTGAATGTAGGTCCTCTGGGAGAGCAGCTCATGCTCTTAGCCTCTGAGCCATCTCTTCAGCACTAAATAAACTTTTTTTTTTTTTTTTTTTGAGGCAGGGTCTTGTTCAAAAGTCTTGTAAGGGAGATCTGGCAGAGTAGAGGGTTCAGATTTGTCCCCCAACTTCTGAGCCTGACCTTACAGGACACTCATGGTGTCAGTGGATCACCACCACCAACGTGTGTAGACTGATGTCAGACAGGAGTGGTCTGAAATGCACCGTGTAGACCAGGTTTGCCTTGAACTTACAGAAGTCCACCTACCTTTGCTGGTATTGCCATTCTCAGGCAGATGCTTCCCTGGGAAGAGGTGGGGACTCAATGGACAGTCCTTTGGAAGCATGCAGGTAATTACTCAGAGGATTTAATGGCTCTGTTATTGACCTTTTGCCCTTCAGGTTTAATCTCTAGACTTAGTAAGTACAATGTCCTGCCAGGAAGCCTAAGACTCTAGAACATCAGAATGTCTCAAGAGAGGGATGTGAAGATTATGCATCCCTAGGAAAAAAAATCCTTGGTCCAACTTCACTTGGCTATTTAGTGGAAGAATCGGGACCCTGAACTGGTGGGTGTGCTAGCTGTGCGCTTGGAGGCTCTAAGGAGAGGGGCCTGGAGCCTGAACATACAGCATGCAAGGTGTGTGCCTGGCAGGTGGGGTGGGGACCCTCCCCTGCTGCATGTGTCCTTTGCTCAGCTCCCATCCCAGGAGGTGTAGGATGGAGCCTCGGGGGTCAGTGAGGATTTTTGTTCCACCAGTGACTCAACTATGAAGTCAACTATAGAGTGGTTGACTTCAGTGTGGAAGTCCTGCAGAATGATTGGACAGACCTTGCTTTAAAAGTACTGGTTGGACTGTCCCCAGTGTTCCCTTACCCAGGCTCCCCAGTATCTTAGTCACTGTTCTATTGCTGTGAAGAGACACCACAACCTAGACAACTCCTGTAAAAGAAAGCATTTAATTAAGAGCTTGCCTACAGCCGGGCAGTGGTGGTACACTCCTTTAATCCCAGCACTTGGGAGGCAGAGGCAGGTGGATTTCTGAGTTCGAGGCCATCCTGGTCTACAGAGTTAGTTCCAGGACAGCCAGGGCTATACTGAGAAACCCTGTCACGAAAAACCAAAAAAAAAAAAAAAAGAGCTTGCCTACACTTTCCAAAGCTTAGTCCTTTATGATCTCTGCAGAGAGCATGGTCCAGGCAGGTGTGGTGCTGGAAAACTACTACATCCTCATCTGCAAACAGAGCCGTGGGGTTAGGGGGAGGGGCCTGGGCTTGGTGTGGGCTTTAGAAACCTCAAAGCCCACCCCCAGTGACACACTTCCTCCAATAAGGCCACACCTCCTAATCCTTCCAATCTTTTTGAAGAGTTCCCAGGTGATTAAGCACTTAAATATATGAGCCTATGGGAGCCATTGTTATTTAAATCACCACACCAGTGCAGAGTCTTCTCCTCTGGGTTATTGGAAACTAACAAGAGACAGGAGAACATAACAATTCAGCCCTAGGTAGATGCATAGTGAGGCTAATACAGTTTAAAGCTTGGGGTTTCTCTCCTGTGGAGAACCAAGAGAGTCAGCTTATGAGATGGGAGCTATAGAGTGGTCTTGGGGGGGGGGGAGCCAACTAACAAACAGAAAATATTTTTATGTAGGTGTTTCTGATAAACTGAATGAAGGGTTATCAAAAGAAAGGTCTACATTTCTAAGGCTCGTGTGTTTTGCTATGACCTTCTGTCGAAACCTAAATAAAAATTACCCCTGGGAGTCAGGGAGGGTGGTACTGGAGAACAGCTCAGCAGTTAAGATCGCTGGCTGCTCTTCCTGAGGACCCAGGTTTGCCTCCCAGCATCCACATGGCAGCTGTAAGTCCAGTTCCGGGGGATCTGATGTCCTCTTCCAGCCTTCTTGGGTACTAGACTTGCAAGTAGTGCACGGATATACAAGCAGGCAGAACACCCGCACACATAACAATAATGAATAAATTCTTAAGAATTACCATTGGAGCTGGTTTTGTGGGTGTTTTGTTTGTTTCTTTAGGAATTATTGTTGTTTATTTGTTTTCTATGGCACTGGGGACCTAAACCCGGCCTCATGCATTCTGTGTAAGCATAATATTAACTAAATCACATCCCCAGCCTCAGAAGCAACTGTAATTCTGTCCTCTGTTTCTTAGGAGGGCCCCATGAAGCCAGGATCTTCCCTGGTCACCTGTCCTCAGGAAGCTGCCAGGACCCACAGATGCCCTGGGTACTCAGTGAGCCAGAAAGGCCACCAACCATGTACTGCAGGTAATGGAGCTTATGGGACTGAAGGCAGCTCTTAAGTTTAGCCTGGGTTATATTCCTAGAAATGGCACTGCTGGTAAAAAATGGTGTAGGATGAATTTGTTTTTACCCACATGAAATGTGATAACAGAAATTACATTCCTCACTGAGATCCCGGCACCCAGTTGTTTGTAGGCGTGAACATAAACACCATATTTAGTCACCTGTAAGTGATACACCTGTATTTTGTGTTTCTGAAATGGAACCTAAGTTTCTAAAACAGTTAGCCTGGGCAATATGGTAACCCAATCTCTTTCTGTTTAATTTAATGTATTCAGAAAAGGAGTCAGCTGTGGTGGCACACACCTTTCATTGTGGCACTCTGGAGGCAGAGGCAGGCAGAACTCTGTGAATTTGAGGCCAGCCTGATTTACATAGTGAGTTCCAGGGTACATGGTGAGATCCTATCTTTAGGAGAAAAGAAGAAGAAGGAGAAGGAGAAGAAAGAAAGAAAGAGAGAAAAATTGCTGGCGGGGGGATGCTATTTTGGGGAGAAGGAACATGGAGCAAATGAGAGACTGTTCTTCCCCCACAGAGGCGTCCATAGGCAAGAGGGTGGCTCTTAGAAGTCTGAAGCTGAATGAAGGTAGGGCTCTGTGCCACACAGCACATATGGAAACAGAATGGCCAGGCAGCCTCAGTGGTGGTAGTGCTGACCCATTCCACGGATTCACAAACCAAGACCTGGGGCATCTGTAGGGAACCTGGAATCCCAGAGCTGGAGTGACCTTGGACCTTGGAGTCCTGCTCTAGAAGTGTTTTCTGGAGGCATAAACTTTGTAGATGCTCCAGCAGCAGGATTGGTGAGGCTCACCAAGAGCCCAGGGCCCGTAGACTTCACTTCCAGTCACATCACCATAGCCTACACGCATCAGGAAGGCCACCCCCACGGGCTGTCACCCACCTCTTCTCTACTTGGTGCTGCAGCTGCAGGCAGAGACCCATGAATGGATTTCAGAAAGCAGATGAAATAGAAGAGGGAAGTATTTCAGCGATGCCTCTATTCCAGGTTCACACAGACATTTTGTGGGGACTGAGTTAGAATTCCGTGGACCCTTCTTAGGAGTCACTGTTGAACTTTGGTTATTTAATCCCAAAGCCTGAAAAAAAAGTTACAAGTTGGGTGTTTCATGTGTTAAGAAGGAAGTATGTACCTCTATGCTAGCATTATTACTTTGAACGCTGTTGTGGTGATTTCAATAGGTATGGCCCCCATAGACTCAGGTGTTTGAATGCTTGGCCCACAGGGAGTGGCACCATTAGGAGGTGTGTCCTTGTTGGAATAGGTGTGTCCTTGTTGGAGAAAGTAGGTCGCTGTGGGGGTGGACTTGGCCAGTTTTCTCTTGTCTGCCTTTGAAACAAGATGTAGAGCTCTCAGCTCCTTCTCCAGCTCACTGTCTGCCTGGATGCTGCCACGCTTCCCATCATGATGATAACAGACTAAACCTCTGAAACTGTAAACCAGCCCCAAGTAAATGGTGTCTCTTTAGAGCAATGGAAACCCTCACTAAGACAACTGTCTTCTTTTCCAGTCAGATATTGTTCATTTCTGAACATGTCATTTCTGAAATTGTTTACAGGTCAAAGACCCTGGGACACTAAGTCTCCTGATTTTGTTCTTTAAAAACAAAAACAAAAAAACTCTCCACTATCTCTGACCATTATATATTCCTTCCTATTTTACTTATTATCTCAAAAACAAAACAAAACAAAAACAAAACCCAAATAAAAGGTTATTATGGTCTCGCCTCTAATATTTGAATGAATTCCAAAATCTGTCTTAGGGCTCTTCAAAGATCACATGTATAGTCTGTCCCTTCAGCCACTGGGTCTATTTTTAGTCTTTATTCCTATTTATTCTTATTTATCCCAATGTTATAAATGTATATATGCCAGGAGTGTGCAGGTCAGGGTCTAAAGGGACTGAGTGTTTCCAGGATCAAACAGTGCTGCTTACCAGTGACTTGACTCAGTTTGAGGTCTCATCCTTAGAGACTCAGGGGAAAGTGAAAAGGGATAAAAGCCACTGGGTCCATATGGCCCCTGGGACTGTGGTACTACAGCCTCCATGTTTTAGTTGCCCATCCGGGCAAGGGTTGAGCGAGTGGTACGGAGTTTCCTCAAGTTAGCAAGTGAGCTAAGTGCACAGGGAAGGGGTGTCTTGAGGAGCCATCCTACACAGGCAAGATCCCAGAAGGAGCGTCTGCTGAGCTGACCCCCTTGCCTCACCTCAGTCCTAGGCACTTCAGGGCAGCCTAAGGTGCATAGCTGGGTCCTAGATCCAGATCCTAAGGCCAAAACAAGAACTTTCTTCTTTTCCCTTGAAAATGCTCCTGTCTCTCATGACAAAGATCCCACAATTCCCAGAGCTGTCTGTCAACGGATTAAAGTGATGAGTCAGAAGCTCATCCTTCTATCTGATCTGTATTGCTCCTACCTTCTCAGTTCATTCCCCTCCCCCTCTGCTGGGGGTGGACAGGGGAGATGTGGACCAGCCAGCCACTGGCCACAGCTGCTGCTGCTGGGCACATTGGGACCTTTCCTGAAGTGGCTTTTGCTTCTTTTCTTCAGGTACATGGAAGTGGAAACTTAGTTCTTTGGAAAGTTACTTATGTCAAATGATGGTTTGCTGGGGCACACAGGTGAAAGAATGTCTTGCTAAAGCAAACACGTGAAAGGCTGTTTTCCTGGAGCAGACCCAGGTGAAGGGATGTTTTGATGTAGCAAACACATGAAAGGACCCTTGATGAAGGAGCATAAACATGACCCCGCAGACAGCGGGAGACAGGCACTGAGCTCTGGTTTGCTCTGTCTCGCTGTTTTTCACTAAAGACAAGCATGTATTGCTTCACCTTGCATAACATTGTTGAGCTCAACTTGTATGTAACGCTGCCATTGAGAGAAATTAGCCCAAGAACTGCTTGTGAGGTTCCTGTGGCAGCTTGCTACCTTTGACCCGTTGGCAAGCCTGGCTGGCGATTTCTTCAGGAATGAACTACCGCTGCCTGGTGTCTGTTTGCTGAACAGATTGGACTGTAGCTGCTGGTTCATGCCTGGTGTTTGCCTGCCTAGAGGACTGGTCTATAGCTGTTAATTGCTGCCAAAGAAGATCAAGCTCACCCCCAAAGAACTGTTGCTGACCAGGTCCACTTCCCCCACAGCCTAAGAACTTTTCTTCCACTAGTTCTGCTGGGTGGTGGGCGAGAGGAGAGGTTGAACCTTATTAAAGTTGGTTGCAAAAAATATGTGCCTACAGTACATCAAACAACCTGTTTCCTCCCTGGAGATTTCTCTGTGTCCGTGTCCTGGTCTCTTTCTCTCTGTCTGTCTCTGTCTCTATCTCTCCTAGTAAAGAAAATTTAGAAGAAGAAAAGTAGCAGAAAGAGGCAAAGAAACTCTTGCCTCCCTAAGTAAGGGAGTCTGAAGGCAGAGTCTTGAGGTAGCCCCTGAAATACTGGGCAGAGTCCAGGGCTCTCAGCCTCTGTGGCTTGGTTCTGTATCACTTTAATTAAAGTCCAGAGCCTGCAGAGACCCCAAGTCCCTGCCTCTTCTCAGGGAGGTCTCACTCCAAATGGAAGGTGTTTTTTCCTATGGGACTCACCTGGACACCCTAGCCACAGAACGGTGGGATTTCAGACACCTGGTGTGAAGACAGAAAACCAAGGACCAGAGTCAGAAACTAGCGTCTCTCCTTCCCTGGTGTTCTTGCACAATGTCAGGTAGTATGAATGAGTGACTAGCATGTGCCACTTCCAGGCTGCTCTCTGTATGAGAAGGCACATTGAGATCTAGGTTTTAATTGTGTGTGATTTTAGCTGAGATGGCGTTAATGTATTTCCTTTGCCACTTCAGCACTTCCTTCTCTTCCATCCTGGCGAAATTATCTAGAATGCTTCTTTCTTAGGGACAAAGAGAGAAATGCTGATCTGGCTCCTTTCCCACTGATTGAAACTCAGAATACTTTAGGGGCTGCCAGATGGCTGTGAGGGGCTGGTCTCCCCACTACCTGTCCTCATGCCACACGTGCCCAGCAGAAGGCTTCCTGCTCTAGGCTGTACCACCTCGCGGATGCCAGGCTTGTCCCTGAGACCTGCAGCTAGGGCTACTCTGTTACCAAAATGACAGTTCTACCTTCTCTTGGCCTTTTAAAGAATGGAGCAGCTTGACATCCCCAAAGACCTTAAGGAACAGTGTTAACCTCAGAGAGACAGGAGAGGCAGCAAGAGTCTGGAGAGTGCTGCCCTCTAACTGGCTGGTGATGTTTAAAATTGTTTTCCTTTTCGTTCACGTTCTTTTCGATATAGACATAAACACACCACACCTACAAGTGGAGATTCTGCTCCACTTTGCTCCATAGTTTTGTTCTCAGTTGAGAGTTCCTGATTTTTTTGTGTGTGTCCTGACTAGGTAAGGCCATAATGTTGACCCTGACTCCAGCTTTCGCTAGACAAATTAATAAAAATAAAAAATTTTTTATTTTCCAAGTGTAGACCTTTGAGTATGTTTTATCCAGCTCCATTTGAGCCCCACTTTGGAGGATAAGGTTTTCACATTCCCCATTGGAGAACAGAACATCAGAGAAGGCCTGGCCGTGCCTGCTGAGGACTGATCAACAGTCCTTTTATCCTTTGTCCAAGTCTCTTGCTCATTCTGTGAAATCTTTGAGCATTCTGGCCTCTAGTAGGAAACGGAATAAATACATGTTTCTCCAATCTTAAGGTATTAAACCATGAAAACATGGGGCTGGAGAGATGGCTCAGTGGTTCAGAATGCGTCCTGCTTTTTGGTCCCTGGCACCTGTTAGGTGGCTCAATCTAGTGCCCCCTTCTGACCTCCATGGGTACCCCCAATATATGTCATTCACTCTCTCTCTCTCTCTCTCTCTCTCTCTCTCTCTCACACACACACACACACACACACACACTCATACACACACACACGTATACTCATATACGCATACCCATAACAGAATCTTCAAATTGTCACAAAGTGCTTGATACTGCACTGGTACCTGGCGCCTGACAGGCTGTGCAATGCTAACCTTTGCTGCTAAGGCTCTTGATACGGCTGCTTCCACATGCTCTCCTGTCTACCTCCTCTTAAGAGGCTCTAGCTGGACAGATGCTAAGTTTCTTAAGGTGTCCTAAGCCTTGGCAAGACCTCAGACTTCAGACTTGCTTTACCTCAAAATGTGACCACCTGCTCACGTACCACTTCCTCCTTTGGTGCTGGCCAGAAGCCTAGTATATAGTAGGCCTTCCTCAGTGTCCATCAAAGAGAAGAAGTGGTTTGGTGCTCTCTATTTAGCAGCCCTCCAGGTAGATGAGCCTCAGAGAAGCTGGGGCTGGACAAGAGACTTCCTAGTGAACAACCCAACCTCTTTGTGCACTGTGTGTGCCAGGCTCTGATTGACCAGCACATGGTTTTGCCGTGTGTGGATATCATCCTGAGTTAGGCATTTATTGGAGGCCAACCTTACTCCGATGCCCAAAATGCATTCCTAAGTTCTCCCCAGGTTGTTCTGAATAGCTCTGGAGTGTGGGTAGTTCTTCCTGCCGTTAGCCATTTCATTTCCTGGCTGTGAGAGAGCAGCGCTCTCAGCCTCTAAAGAGCAATAAGTGTCCGTTTCTTTCCCTGTGGAGCCCCATCCTGAGCCCAGTGGACAACTCAATGTATACTAGATAGCTTTCTAGTCCCCAGATGTGCTCTCTGCTCACTCACCCCTAACTGACACTTCTTTCAAAGCCAACATACTTGCTATGATGGGTAATCTTGATCGCTAACTTGATGGGCTTTAGAATCATCGTGGGAAGCAGTCTCTGAGCGTGCCTATGAGGGAGAGAGTGAGCTGAGCGCTGCATTCGCTGTCCTCTGGTTCCTGATGGAGGGTGTGTCCTACTCCTACTCCCATGCTGTCCCTGTCACGATGGCCTGATTCCCTAGAATCCTAAGACAAACCGGTCCCTCCTTATGTTGCTTCTGTCCGGTGTTTTGTTGAAGGAAAGAGAAAAGTAACCACTACCCTCGCCTTCCTAAGAGTGTGGTGGGACATGGGTCATTCAAAAACCCGTACAAGTCATGGCAGCATTATTTGTAAATGGCATTAGTGGGTGAATGATTAGACTAACTGTGGTGCCACCGTGTCACAAAGTACTGCCCAATAGCCACAAAAAAATAATTAACTGATACATGTGGCAGCTTGGATAGGTGTCAGTGGCACAGTGCTGAGCGGAAAAACCAACGGATTTCAAAGGTCACATGCTGCATGATTCTGTTCCCAAGACATCCTCAAATGGCAAAATTATATAAATGGAAAACAGGTGAGTAGTTACCAAGACTTGGGGAGGAGAGCATTGCCATGCTATGCCCCAAAGGAACAGTGTGAGGGATTTTTGTCAACAGAACAATTCTGATACACATCTCACACACACATGTGCCTACACATGCACACACCCATAATCTCACAAACATACATACACATACACGCTCACACATGCTCATGCATGTGCACACACACTCACACCACACACATGCATACACATGAACACATACATGCTCACATACCACATACCATTTATACACGCACATGCACATATGCACACACACTGTCTTTCTCTCTCTCTCTATCTCACACACACACGCACATGCACATGCACACACACACACACGAGCACATAAAGCCAGTGAGAACTGAACCGGTCTGTGGATTGTCCAACATCCATTTCCTGGTCTGATGTTTGTGTATGTGGTCACTCAATATGGTTTGCCATGGGAAAGAATTGGGTGAAGAGTCTATGGCTCTTTCTCTACTATTCTGCAAATTCCTGTGACTATATAATCACCTCAAAAAGAAATATTTCTTTCTTTTTAAAAGGCCTTCTTTTATTTTGCCTTATCATTGTCTTCAGTGATCAGACCTGTGATGATCTCTCATGGTGTGGGGGGTGCTTTGGAAAAGGCAGAGTCTCCTGTCAGCTTCAAGTATTAAGAACAGAGCTACACACTTGAATTCTTTTTACCTCCAGTGAGTCTGTTTTCTCCACTCATCATAATCGTGTTTAGAAGCTCCTGATTCTCAAATCTGTGCTTGCTCTCGGGACATTGTATTCTAAATGGATTACCTACCCTGTGAATTGTGATGATAAACTAGATTTGTTTTTGTTTATCCGGAGCCTAATCAGCTTCACCTTCAAGTTGGAGGAAGACCCCGGAATTCGATTATTGCAGCACAGTATTTACCCAGCTGCCTATTTTAGAATCAAGTCTGCGCTCGCATCCCTTCTGATGATCCCAGCCTCCACCTTGTCTTGGGCATGGAGTATGTGGTGCTCCTCCCCACTTTGGAGCCTGAATGAGCTATTCTAAGTCTTGATTAGTTTAACAGGCCCCTCTTTTCCCCTTCAGAGACCTAGCTTACTGTGCCTGCAAAGATCTCTGGAAGAGAAAGGGCCTCCCCTCCCCCACCTCCCACCCTTACCACCATTGAATAGGTGTTTTGCAGCTTGACCTTGCAGCTCCCAGGAAGGTAGGAAATCAGACCACTACTGTCCTCCTTTTCTTCCTGGCTCCTTACAGACAAGACTCCTTTGGACATAACCCACATATTGTCGGTGGGACCCAGAGTCTCTTCAGTGGATAAAGGCAGTGCAGGCCTGCTGACTCCGGAACACCTGCTTGTGGTCCACAGTTCTGGTTTGTTCTTTGTGGGAATCTGGCAAAGCAGCAGCAGGCCATGAGACATCAGTCATTTGAGATGCTTGGAGAAGGCTAAAGAGCACCTGTCTCCCTGCTCCCTTTGGGGCCAGTTCTTCTGGACGTGGGGAAGCCAGGTAGGAAAAATGAAACGTTTTAGACTCTGCCTTTCTATGCTCTGGTAATTTGGAATTCTGAAGTATCATCCTTCTCCCAGTGTAGGGTGGCCAACCCCCTGAAGGTGTGGGTAGCTGAGGAGCCTAAAACTTCCCAATGTCTTAAATCCCTCCCCCACCACACACTCGCAGGCAGGTAGACAGACACACAAACACACACTTACACTACCTCCTTCCTGTCTTCTTTCATAGCAACAGTAAGGACTAACAAGGCTTTCTGGAGCAAATGTCAGGACTGGGTCCCGTTGTTTTCTTTTCTTTTCTTTTCTTTTTTTTGATACTCCCTAATATCATGCTCCTATGGCCGTGGAACATAGTAAGATGGTGAACAGCTGAGATCACAGGGTAAAGCCATGCCACCTCCTAGCTGCATGGCTTTGGACAAGCCTTGTGCACTCAGCTTCCATTCCTTCATCTCTAAACAGGTAATGGATAGCATCTGTTCACCCAGTTGTCATGCATGCTAGAAGAGAACATGTGTAAAGCACCTAATCCAGTCCCTGGCATTTACCAAGGCCTCAACAAACCTAAGTTATTTTGACAGCGCTGATGGTGGTGATAGTAACTATGTGTGCTTCTGAGTCATTCTGTGGCTTTGCTTCAGACACCACTTCCTCCAGGGAACCTTGCCTGATGCCACAAGGAGAGAAAAGGGCTCTTCCTCTGGTCCCTTTGGAACCTACAGAATTTTTTCTGCAGTGTCTGAGAGAGATTGGTGCCAGGCCTCCTCACAACTCCTTCCACAGGTATTTAACCCCTTATACAAAATGGCAGAGTCTTCGCCTAGAATCTATACAAGTCCTTCTCTTCTTCTTCATCTTCCTCCTCCCCTTCCTCCTCCTCTTCTCCTTCCTCCTCCCCTTCCTCCTCCTCCTCTTTCCCTTCCTCCTCCCCTCCCCTTCTTCTTCTTCCTTCTCCTTCCTCCTCCCCTTCCTCCTCCTCTTTCCCTTCCTCCTCCCCTTCCTCCTCCTCTTTCCCTTCCTCCTCCCCTTCCTCCTCCTCTTCTTCCTCCTCCCCTTCTTCCTCCTCCTCCCCCTCCCCTTCTTCCTCCTCCTTCTCCTTGTTGAGACTTAGAATCGTCTCTCCATTACATACAATCCCTTAAACAATAGAAATGCTATGAAAATATCCATTTTTTGGCATTGTTTAGAAATGATGACAAGGGAGAATGTATACTTATTCAATACAGACACAGTCTTTTAAAACTATTTTGCACCAGTGGTCCTTGTCTACCTCCACATCTCCCTTTATACTATGATCTGGCTGGCAGCCTGAACTGAGTGCTGTGACCTGGATCATCCCCATCACTCATCACCAGGGCTCAGCACAATGACTGACAAGCCAGAAACATTTATTGGGTGAGTGAATGGGTAAAATGATGAATGGGCCAGGGCCGGTGAGGTGACTCAGTGGGTGAAAGCCCTTGCTTTGGAAGCTTGAGGCCTTGTGTTCAATCCCTAGAAACCATGGGAAGGCAGAGGAAGAGAATCAACTCCACAAAGTGTCCCCTGAGGTCCACAGGCATGCCATGGCATCCATGTGACCATGTATACTTTATACACACTCAGTACTGATGAAGCTTAAAGAAGGGAAAATGAATGACTTGAAAAGATGACATCTGAGGGACTCAACTGCCACTTTCCATCCTGACACCAATCTGGGCCTTTGTTTTTTTCCCCTCATATCTCTATCTCTATCATATCTATATCTAATCTATATCTATATCTATATATCTTTATGTATCATCTATCTATCTATCTATCTATCTATCTATCTATCTTAGCTATAGTTATAGCTATCTACATATCTATTTTGGAGATAGGATCACAAGTAGCTCAGGCTGGCCTTTAACTCTGTATGTAGCTGAGGCTAACTTTGTACTCCTTATCTTCCACCTCCCCAATGCTGAGGTTGCAGGCATGCTTATTGACTATCTATACAGCTCATCTATATCATTGTCTATAGCCTTTCCTCTCCAGTCTCTGCATCCTCTGTGAAACTGTCTCTGATTGCTACATCCCTTCTTGGGTCCTACTTGTCTGAACTTATTTAGCATGGGCCTGGTGTACTAGCTTATTGTGTCCTTTCTCCCCAGCTGCAGGTTCTTAGAGACGAATGCATTCTCTTCCTCTGGTCTCTGTTTCTAGAGTGCTTGGTAAACTGCAATAGATGCTCATGGACTAAGGGTCAGAGGATTATCCAGGAGGCAACTGGGCCAGGACAGGCATGGACAGGAGCTAGGGGACAGTGTGTACTGTGTCTCTACCTCTCTTGTACAGGGTGCTGGGGCAAGTTTCTTGCTTTCTCTTATTGTCTGAAGAGCCTACCTCAGAAGCTGGATGTGAAGAATGGCACACAGAGTGACTGACAGGCATCAGTGCCTGCTCCTATGGTTTTTCATTCTTCTCCTGCCTCTGCTCTTGTAAAACCTCATCACGGAACTTGTTCTACTACACTGAGTTGTCAGCCATGTTAGCCTGATCCTCACAATGACCCCATAAGCACCACCCCTTGATAGGTGTGCAAAGAAACCAAGACTCAGGCATGATGCTGGTGTGCCAAAGGACCACAGCTGGAAGATGGCAGAACCAGGAGGCAAGCCCAGGCTGTCACCAGATCCACATGAAAGGCTACATGTTTCAGGTCTAGCTTTTGCTTTGCCGTGTTACTCTGCGATTCGGCAGCTCATTTAATCTTTCCGATTTCTTTACAATGAGGCCATCTGGATAGGCAGTCACTCCTGATCACAGGCTGTGATCATCCACCCATCTTCCATCTCCTCAAGGGCATCGACTAAACATCAACAAGGTGACTGCCCTGTTCCCACCACTCTTCTGACTGAGATTATTAGCCCTATGTGGTGGCTGAGTGGCGTGAGATTGACCGAGGGTGGTAGGGAGGGTCATCAGGGAGGGTGTGGTCCTAGTCAAGAGTGAAGGGAGATAGTAGGAGTGGGTGAAGTGGCATGGGGGTTTGGCCCTCTGCATCTAGGTTGGAGCATGTAGGTAGGGGCATTGCTCAGCATGGCTGTCCCTGAGCAAAGAGACCTATGAGCAGATCCTGAAGAACCTGTGGTTTGGGAGGCTGTGGAGAGAGGATGGTCTTGTCCCAGCGCTGTGGCTGCAGCTAGTTATCTGTGCTGAGCCCCAGCAGAGAAGATTCAGCAACAGTAATCATGACGTTCCCTCTTTTCATAGAGTGAAACAGCTGTCTTCTTCCCAGGCAGGAAACCCAGTCTTTAATACTCAGCCCTGAAAGGTGACTCTTCTGTTACAAGGCTCTGAGTCCCTGGGGAGGCCATCACTCTCCTCTGTGTTCCCTCAGCAGGAAGAATGAGAGGACACTGGAGCGAACCCTTGGGGGAGGGGTTTAAACATTTCACATTGTCACATTCCATGGGTGGGGAGTACAGAGTAGCTATCAGACATGGCTGTGACCTGCGGACAGAGAGGGAGTATGGGATGGTCCCAACTCCTTCTGGTTGGTTCAACACTCTTCACTTCATGTCTGTCTGCTGCCCATTCCATGTGACCTAGACCCGTTTCCTTCCTGGAATCACTCAGTTCAATCCCTCTTGTAATTTTTGGTTTCCTGCATACTGTGGACCTGGCCTCAAGTGACAAGAGGCCATAGAAGTGATGTGAGGTGCATCTCGTTGTGGAGGACAGGTGTCACCCCACAGCAAACAGCAATAACAAGGTGCTGGCTGGTTTACCTGTGCTGATAACACAGTATAGACATAAGGGCTGAGTGGGGTAGAACAATGGCTGCACTGTCCCCTGGGCAGGATGAAGCCCAGGACATCATCATCATCACTGTCTTCCTTCAGGTGAGTATGCTTCTGGCCCCATCCCTTGACAGCTGAGAGGAACTGGTGAGGGAGCCACTTAAGGGATTGACTATCTTGGCCAGGGGCAGTGAGGTCTGGATATGTGCGCTTTCTCTGGAGGAGGCCTGGGAGCTTTCCCCTGAGGTATCTCTTGCAGGAGCAGCTCCTGTTCCCTACTGGCTTGGCTTGCTATGCCTCATCCTGTTAGATGCCCACTAACCTAATAGAGACCTGGCTCTATGGGAGTCACTTTGTACCATCCTCTCCAGAGACCTTCATTCTCCAGTCCTACAGATAGTTGTCCTGATGCAGCAGACAGGCTGGGCGGGGCCAAGGTAGACAAGGCATTGCTCCTCTGTCTACTTTATTTCCTTGGTTTGTAGCTGTCTGATAACAGCCGTAAAAACAGCTTATAAATTAGGTATCTGCCTGTAAACAGCAGAAACATCATCAATGCTGGGAGAAGGGGCTCCCAGGCAGGTCATGTCTCCCTCTCTAGTAGCTCAGACCCTAGTGCCCAGGCTCATTCAGATCTAGGCCCACAAGGCAGGACAGCGGGAGGGAGGGCTGGAGTCTCCACATCCCTGCATGGCAGCTACCCACATCAACCACAAGCCAGAGCTAAGGCATCTCCTCGGAGACTCTTCAAACACAGACATATTTATGTCTTTTCAGGGTAGCTCAGACACAAGCAAGGAACTGGCACCTAGGGACAAAAAAGCCTGGGATACAAGGTAGGGACTGTGTTTTTAAAACTTAATTTAAACCAACTTCCAGAAGACCTCAAATGAGGCCAGTTGGGAGGAATCCCTGCAAAAAACCAGGCAGACTCGACTCTCAGGAGCCCAAGGACTCTTACGCACTGCTCCCTTCTTATGCACTGGGCTTAGTTCCCAGACATACTATAGCCTTTGCTACCCCAGCTTACTTGGAAGCCTGTTAACCTAAAAGGGACCTAGCCCTCTGGGATGAAGTACATGGTCCTGGCAGAGCTCTGAGGCACTGCCAGAGCAGGCCTAGTCTTCTTGCAGGCATCAGTTACATCTTTGACCATGGTGGGTAGCTGGCCTGAGGTCTATATGGAAGCATTTGATCTAGCTCTTGGCGGGGACACTCTTGTCTCCTGTCCCTTTGATGCCCGCTCCAGGCCCTTCAGAAGCCTCAGTCCCTAGGTCCAAGGCATCTACTCAGTCACACTATTGTCAGACTGAATGTGGAGGCCACAAGTACCTGCTAGAGCCGACCATTAGAGTTCATCTGGGCACAGAACCCAGCTTCTTTGAATCAGCACCCCTCTTCTGCTTCCTCCGCTCATCACATCCGCCCCCTGGCTTGCTGTGCAAGACTCTCACAGCTGAGTTGTTACTCCACACTTGTTTATATGTTTTCTTTGACTGTGTTAAGTCATTGTGTGTGCGTAGCCTTCCCACACAGGGAGAGCCCAGAGAGCAGGGGCAGGGGCTGCTCCGGCAGCTAGATCTGCCATCCTGAATGTAAGAATTTGGGAAGGACTCTCAGGACATCAGAATGAGTGCACCTCCCTACATTCGTGTGTGCACACACACCTGTACCTGTGCATGCATGCAAATACAGACACTAACTAAGCTGCAGGGCACGAGTCTTGCAGGAGCCATGTTGCTCAAGGCTGGTTAGCTTTTTACTCATTTTTTTTCTCCTGCATGACAGCTACCCACATATCACATTCAAGACCTAAGAGGGGCACAACCCAGGCTACGCTAGACAAGTGTCAGGTCTCTTGCATATTAGACCAGCAAGCTGCAAAGCAGTATGCCAACGTGTGTGTGTGTGTGTGTGTGTGTGTGTGTGTGTGTGTGAGTGTGAGGTTGTGTGGCAAATTTGACATTTCTAATCACTGGAAGAACCCAGGAAGTTTAGCTGTCTCTGTTTACCCCTGGGGAATTGATTCTAAGTCCTCCCAAAGCTACCAATTCATGGGTGCTTAAGTCCCTTACATAAAATGCTATAGTATTTGCATGACGTGGATGCGTACTCCAGTATGCTTCAGATCATCCATAGACGACAGTATCTGATATAACAGATGCTATGGATATTGAGAATAATCAAGAAAATAATGACAAGGGAAAAGTCTGTATAAGTTCAGTGCAGACTCTGAATTTTAAAAATTAATTATGTATTTATTTATGTGTGTGTTTTGTCTGTCTGTGTATCTGTGAAACATTTGTGTGCCTAGTGCCCATGGAATCCAGAAAAGAGCATTCAGATCCCCTGGAACTGGAGTTGTAGACCATTGTAAGCCACCTTGTGGGTGCTGGGGTCAGGACTTATAGCCATCTCTCCCACTACCTGAAATAGTTTGTTTTTTTTTTTTTTAAATTTCTGAGTAGTTGGGTCCACTGATGTGGAATTCATGGAAAAGGGTGTTTGAGGGAACTGACCTATCTTATCATTTTTGTCTTGTAATCAAGCATTTTGTTAAGTCTAATGAGCAATATGATTTTTTTAAGACAGGCCACACAGCATTCAGGAAGTGAACGAGGTGACCCCTAAGAACTGATTATGAGGATCCAAGGAGGTCAGAGATGAGGGGGTTTTGAATGCTTAGGACTGTATGATGGCCACAGACAGCTGTGGAATGAACAGGGATAGGGTGTGGAGAAAGCAGAACAGAGGTCAAACCCCAGGTGCACACCTCAGAGTCACATTGTACCCGCTGGGCTTCTGCCTCTCCCGGTCTGTCTCACTTATCTTACTGCACATACGCAGATACTCCAAGGGACACTAGGGTGACATCCCAGGATATCTTTGCCCAGCCTGAGGGAAATTCAGCTGTCCTAGTACAGAGGTTCCCCAGGGTTCTGCAGCTTGGACACAAGGGCCCCATAACTTGAGGAAAGATGCTCATAGACTGTCCCATTGGGTAGCTTCATTGATTCCTATTTTAGAAAAATGGAATTCAGAAGCCCTTCTTCAGAATCAAACTTTGATCTAAAAACTGTCTTTCTGGCTGCCTGTACCGTGACATTTTCAGGCTGACCCAAGTCCTCCTTTGCAGCCCCAGCATAGGTTCCTATGGAGCAACGAGGTGTTCCAGCCGCTCAGACAGAGCATGCCTTCCCACTCTCCATCTTGAGAGTTGGAGGGTGGCTGATTTGGGATTTGGCTACACTCTGAATGTCAGAATAGCCAAGGTCCCTGTGGGGCTCGATGATAGGAGTTCCTCTCGGGACTTCTGCTGGGAACACAAGAGGAGGAAAGGGCGTGGTGCTGAGTGCTCCTCCACAGTGTCACCAGGACAAGATTTCAATAGAGAGAAGGCAGGTCAGGGAAGTGGGGCATTAAGGAAGAAAAGCTAAGAGGGCAGAAGGGGGTGGTGGCAGGGCCACAGGAGGAGGGGGTAGATGGGTGGGATGAGGTGGCACTTGGCTTTCTTGGTACTCAGGAACCAATGGAAGGATTAGCCCTTGGGATCCATCTAGCCCAGAGAGAGTGGACTAGGTATGCCCTACCATTTGAAAGTAGACCTCTGGGCCCCACACAATATGTGTTGAGCAGGGCAGAGACACCTTCTGTGTCCACTGTCTGAACTTCTCTGTTCCCTATGACCCAGCCAACCTGCATGTACAAACCATGGGCACACTTCACTTCCCTTTCTGCGGGGTGTGGGGGTGGTGGTGGTGGCACTGGTTATAGGGGACCTCCTTGGTCAGTACCAAGGGAGAGGTGGCCTCTGAAAGGAGCCCTTCCTTTCCGCTCTGGCCCGAGTGCTGCACATAGGAGGATAGATGCAGGCTGCTTGTGGTGATCCCCACACCCTGGGCTCCATGCCCCGATTTCTGCCTTTCTTGGGTTCTATCTCCGAAAAGGACTCACACAGAGTGGTGTTTGCAGTGGAGTTGGATTTGTCTGTGTTGTCATGACAACAGTGAGAGCTGCTCCTGCTCTCTCAGCCTCTGCTCCTTTCACAGGCTACAGAGCTCGCTCTCTCTCTCTCTCTCTCTCTCTCTCTCTCTCTCTCTCTCTCTCTCCCTCCTCTTCCCTCCCTCCCTCTCCCATTTCTCCCCCACCCCTCCATCATTATTTCTAATTACTATGGAATTTGGACCCCCCCACCCTGTTTCTCTCTTTCTGCATGTTTCTCATCCAAGACTGTTGCTTCCCAAACGCTTCCCACACCAGGGTCGGGGAGCATCTTATGGCCCCCCAGAGGCCCTTGAATAGACTTGTTGGGACAGGAGGCCCCTGGGCTTGCAGCAGCCTCTGGAGATTTCTGTCTCCCTTCTCCTTCCATTCCCTCACTCATTTTCCTCCTGCACAGCCATCATCGAGGACCCCCCTCGGGCTCCTCTTTCCCAAAGACCTTTTGCTTGCTCTCTTCCGGTTCCTGCTCAAGATTTATCTCCTATAAGCTTTCCTGACCTGACTCCATCCGACCTCAGACACCAAGGTCCTCTTCAGCATTTCCATGCACTCCAGAGTGCTGATCTGTCTTGTGCATGCCTGAAGGCTACATGCCCAGCTGGGCTTATGTGTCTAACCTCCTCAGCAGCCTGGAGCAGTGGTTTTGTCTGTCCAGCTCAGCTTGCCATCTCCCTATTTCAGACTTGGTCTCATGGCTAATCCTGTCACTTCTAGCCCAGATCTACCTGTTTCCAGGGATGGGCATCCTAACCAGACATTGCCAACAGTGCTGCCTCTGAGCTGAGGTGCAGGGCTTTCCTTCTGCATAGGGTGATTTGGTCTGTGGGTTTCCTGGGACCACATTTCTCATCACAGGAAAAGAGTTTTAGAAATGACTGGTTTCTTAGTTTGGGTTTCATTGCTGTGAAGAGACATATAAGTCTACAGAGTTCTGGGAACTCTCTTGGGGCAAGAGACATGTCACCCCTACCAGAACAAAGGACCTTGCACCTCAAAGGCTGCTGTAAGTGTAGGTCTCAGTGGTGTCTGTGGTAAAATATGAGGCATTTATAGCTTCCCACTGGAGGCAGCCCTGATTTGGATCCCTTTATAACAATGTCACCTGATTCTAAGTGTCACTGAGCAGTATCTGCCCAGTGGGGGAGGGGCGGAGCCTGGAAGGACAGCCAAGGCGACATTTGCTCTTAGAAAACTTAATCAAGAGAAACATCTTTGTGCTATGAGGGAGAAAAGAGCATACAGGGTGGCACAGGAGAAAGGCCAGTGCTGTCTAAGGACAGGAAACCCTTCCTGGACAAGAATCCAGACAAATCTGGAAAGAGGCAGAAAGCCCATCTCCTGGACAAGACCGACTAGCACTCCAGGCTAAGGAAGAAGCTCAGGGAGTCCTAGAAACAAGGGGCACCTCAGCCCTCTCACCCCTCTCCTGGCCTGTCCTTGGCAGGAGCCTTCTATAGAGCTAGCCTCAGCTGCCATCCTCCAGGGCAAGACAGAGAGTGGGCTGTGCTCTGGGCTGGCAGTGCACATTTCCTTAGTCCCACCCTCTGCTCACCATTTATCTGAATCCTGCACTGTAAGCATAGTGGTCCCTCCATGTGACAGGGGTCTGAATCCTGCACTGTAAGCACAGTGGTCCCTCCATGTGACAGGGGTCTGAATCCT
>JADRCH010000079.1:311433-390627 GCA_019843965.1 Rhynchomys soricoides | reverse complement strand
TCTGAATCCTACACTGTAAGCACAGTGGTCCCTCCATGTGCACAGGGAATGAGTTCAGGAGCCCCTGAAGATATGATAATTGGAGGATGTTGGAGATTCTTAGAGAAAATAGTAATTTGCATATAAGAACACATCCCTGGAACACTTTAAATCACCTCCGAATGACTTAGAGTAGCTAGAGCGAAGTAAATGCCACGCAAATGGTTGTTATGCTGTGTTTTAGGGAATAACAATAAGAGAGACTACATGTGTCGTACAGGTGCATTTTCTCACCTAATGTTTTATAATCTTTATTATTAAAAAAACACTTGTAAATAAATAAAAGCATCACACATTCAAATTCGCCAGACTCAAAGTTTATGCAACTCAGGGAACTTGTATGCATTGAGAATAGGCATCTGGAAAGGGAAGCTGTGGGGCTTGACATTCACCTCTGCCCTTTCCGAACTGAATACATTTTGTGTATTTATCCACCACCAAACCCAAGAGTTCCTGACAGGATCAGAACTAGAAAGGCAGTCAGATCTCTGGCCTCTCATTTCAAGTGCCATTGCCTGCGTTCAGCCCTTAGCCTTTCTTGTTCTATTGTCTTCCTGCTGTGCTCACCCACATGCACATTTGCTTGCATGCGTATTACCAGCTAGATTCCACATTCCACGTAAGGAGCACGTGACCTCACTTAATATTACACATTGCTGACACAACTCCCAGGACTCAGACCTGGCTGGGACAGCAAGGGGGCGAAGAAAAGACAGTCAGGCAAACACAGAATGTGCTTGGTCTGGACTCTGCTGGAAAAACTGCTTTGCCCTGGAAGCTCAGCGTGTTATTATACAGAGTTAGACAGAGAGGCAGGGTCAGGGCACACGGCTGAACAAGGAGGCAGGGTTTATGGCATACAGCGGATCCAGGAGACAGGTTTAGGAGTCTCCTCAGCAGGGGAGCAGTCTTCAGGCAGTAACATGGCAGGATGGTGGCCATTTTCTGCACAGACTGTCAACACTCACACTCCACCCCCTGAGGGGCTTTGCTATTTCCCTCTGTGCCTCTTCCTGGTGGGGAAGATTCTGCCGTTCATCCACGAATCTGAGGCTCTGGGGTCCTTGACATGGGTATAGCCATGTCAATCATACACAATCACCTGGAACTTTACCAACTCATGGTTTCCTCTACTCCCTGTGACACATTCTAAGTCCATCAATTTTCTTGCAAAAATATTAAGATATTTTCTTTTAGAGCTAAGTAGTATTCCATTACACACACACACGCACACACTCAAACACACATTCTCTCACATATTCACACACAAATATTTAATTTTCATTAGACATTCATCTGTTGATGGACAACTAGGTTGATTTCAATTCTTTGTTATGGTGAACACACGCATACATATATGTTTCCTTCAGCTGAACCCTTCGATGAACCTAAGACTTTGGAGGGACAGTTATGTCAATAGCCAATGCTTTGTCAGAGGCAGAGATAGAAAATAGAAAACGGTGAAAGATAGCTAGTGTGACGTGCTTCACCAGCTCAGGGCACAGTCTTCACAGATCTTTCGGTTTTCATTGTTTTCCTTTATTTTTACTTTATGTGTGTGAGCATTTGCTTGCGAGGATTGTGCACCATTGAATCCAGCATCCACAGAGGCAGGCAGAAGCCATCAGATGCCCTAGAACTGGAGTTACAGACAGTTGTGAGCCATCACTTAGGTGATGGGAGCACAGGTCCTCTGGAAGTGAAGCCTGGGCTCCTAACTGCTGAACCACCTCCCCATCCCTGAAAGATCTTTTTATATGTTTATGAATCCTCTAACTAGCCACCTGAAAAGTAAGTTCTTGGTGTCTTCTCCTTCTCTTTTCATGTTGGTAAGAAAAAATGTGTGTGTGTGCATGTGTGTGTGCGTGTATGCGTGAGTGTGTGTGTGTGTGTGTGAAGGAGAAGATGAGCAGATCCTGGGGGTACCTGTGTATCCTGTGCCTCCCTCCCTGCCATCAGCAATGGTTTCCGCACAGGGCTTTGCCGCAGATACTTTTGCTGACCAAATGACAGCACAGATCCACTCCTACCCCCCAGGACACCCACCTTGGATCTGGACATTATGCAGGTGACTTACACTCTAGCTAATCAGTTGAGACTTGAGTTTCTAGTCTCAGCTTCCAGGCCACTGAAGCAGAATAAATGAGAGTGCAGTGTCGTTAGACTTTTCCTTTCACTCCTTGGTCCTATGTGAGTTCACAGACTGTCCTACCCAGCTCTCTCTCAAAGTTCACAAATGAAGCCCCAGGAGGCGGTAGTAGCATCAGCAGCTTACAGAGCATGGTAGAAAGGCATTCCCAGCTCTGACACAGGTATCTGTATTCTTTGATATGACTGTTAGTTTGAGGTGGCCACAGAGGAGGCTCTGGGAAACAGGGTTACCATAGGTCTGAAGGCTTAGGCATCATTTTTCTTAAAGGGCCTTCTGGGTAAGCATCAGTGTGGGCAGGAGGTAGAGAGGAGGGATTGAAGGGAGAACCCAGGAAGTGCCTTCATAGGAACTTCAGGGGAAAGGGAGATAGGGTGGGGTGCAGGAATGGTTTAGGACTGCCAGCTCTGATCTGGCAGGTAGCAGCTACCTGCCTGGATCCTGGGCCTGAGGTCATGTAGAGCGTGCTCACTCTGGATGATCTAATGTGCATACCAGAATGCTTTCTCTAAGAATCTGACTGTCCTGGAAGACTCTCCCCTCCAGATATATTTTTAAACAGCAAAGCATAATGATACGCTAAAATTGACAATGTAAACAATATATCTGATGACCCAATATCCCTGGGGTGGGTGGAGATCTAACAGCCTTCTAAGCCAGCCCAAGGCACATGGAGGTGTAAGACCCATCACTACACCAAGAGCCCCTAGAAGAGCAGTGTGTCAGCTACAGAAGGGTCCTGTCTCATGCTTGTGCAGTGAGCACCTCCCTAACTTTACCTAAGCATGAGGGACAGTCACATGGCTTTCCTAAGGGTACCCATGTGCATTGCAGCCAGGCGGCTCCAGAGGTTATGAAGTGGCTACCAGCTGCTGTCTTGCCTTTGCAGCTTGCCCTGCCACTGCCTGGTTGTGTCTGGAGACGTGCCACAGACTTCTTTAGTTTCCCCAGCAGAAGATGAAGACTGAACTGGCAAGTTCCCAGGTTTCTTCTAGCATTACTTTTTCTTGATTTTCTTTACTACTCTCACGTCCTTGTCCTTAAGCTAATGAGATAATCTGAGGAAGCAAGGTGACGTGTGTGTGTGTGTGTAGGTACCCAACATCTGGTAGAGGCTTCATAAACGCTTGTTGACTTTAAAATGGTCCTTACATTGTTGCTCAAACTTTTGATCTCTCCTTCCTGTCCCCACTCTGTGCTTGCCTTGGACTCTGGAACCCTTCCTCTCTGGCACAGTGCTCTCTGTAGAGTGAGTGGGCATCATTACAAACACAGTCTGGAGGGGAGAAGAGTCTCCCAGATACTTTCCTGAGAGAGAGTATAGACTGAAGAGTTGTATTGGTGTGGTCAGCACCAGACTTCCCAGCCACTGGAAAGCCAGAGGACATAGTAACAGAGCTGGCTCCCTGTCCTGGCTCTCCTCTCTTTCCAAGGCCAAATTCCCTTTCCTCTTCCAAGCCTTAGCTAACTCCTCAGAGGAACAGGTTGTGGTATCTGAGCTCACTGGAAGACCCTGCTTCCTCACTGCTCCCGACTCTCCCCCCTTCCCCCCCAGCCCAGGGCGCCTTTGCCAACTGCTGGTTATTTATATCTCGGAGCAGCTGCTGACAGACAGCTGTGAGCTGGGAGGCGTCTGACAGGGACAGAGCTAGGCAGAGATGACAGGGTTGTGGGTGGTGCTGTCATTCTTCGCAAGGACTACTGGGCACAGCTTCTCCTACTTTCACCAGAAAGGTGGGCCTGACAGTCTGACAGGGCACCTGGCTAGGGGCCGTCCAAGGAGCGGGAATGAGGGCTTGAACCCCAGATGCAGGAGGCAGCTGTGGTTGCAATAAGGAGCTTGTTTTTGAGACAGGATGGGAATGCCAAGGCTTATCTGGATGCTCGCACATGGCACCTGCTCAGGCTGCGTGACCTTGCAAAGGTCACAGAGTGTGAATCTCAGTAAAGCTAGATGAGGGAATGACAGTTCTCTAAATTCTCCTCTGCCTCTGTTAGTGGAGAGGTCACAAGCACAAACTCTCCCACTTGCTTGCTGAGTGACCTTGGACAACATTTGTAACTTCTCTGTGCTGATTTCATCTCTATAAAGTAGTGGTTCTTAATAACACCTCTAGGGTCTATGTAGACATGAATGGATTAATGGGTACACATGAGGGGATGGGAGCCATGCTTGACACACACAGCAGTTGTCTAGGTTAAACAGAACCTTGAGTCTATGCCATTTATTTATTTATTTATTTTAACCAAGAAGGTAAGTGATTGTATCAGAAAATACTACAGAAGATGCTGAGGGAACTTATACATTGCAGGAGGAAGTATTTTTTTTTCATATTTATGTACCATCAGGTAGGTAATCTGTAGATGGTGAAAGGTACGGGATAAACCTACATTTGCTTAGAACCCAAGTCCTGGCCTCTAAAGCCTTCGCCTGCAAACTCTTTGGGGCTGTTGCAGGACTAACACTGGAATTCCCACTTGGCAGGTGAAGGCAAGAGCACTGTTGGGAGTTTCAGGCTAGCCTGGGCTACATAGTTAGTAGCAGGCCAATGAGGGCTACTTAGTAAGACTCTGCCTCAAAATAAGCAACTACAAAAAACTACCAAGGGGTGTGGAGAGATGGTACAGTACTTACTTGCTGCTCTTCCACAGGACCAGCATCGAGTGCCCAACACCCACGTTAAACCCATCTGTAGCTCCGGGCTTGGGGCATCCGAGGCTCTCTTCTGGCAGCTGTGTATACGTGTGCACACTCATGCACAGACACATACGTAAAAATTCAAGAAGGGTCAGGAATAGTTGCCCCCCTTTCCCGCCCTGTTTCTCCTACGGCTCTTTCTTCCAGCCCTTCTCCTGTTTAACTCCATGCTGTTCTGTTTAAAGACAAACCCAGAGTGTGTAGCTGTGTCTCTGGGGGACAGACAGCTAAACCCACAACATCAGAGGGCTGTCCCGGTAGGGTAAATTCTGAGAAAGTGGTGACCTTGGAGTGTGTAACTGGTGGCCCGCTGGCTCTGTGCCCACTACATCAGTGCAGGCTCGCTGCCTCTTAGCCAGTGTCTAGAGCAGCTGAGGCTAGTATGCATGATTTCCCTTCTTTCTTACCAACCTTGGCCCTCCTGTTGAGAGTAGTGTCTCCCCCTCACAGAGAAGGGAGAGAGAGGGGGGAAAGCAAAGGAGCTTCCAGTTACCATGGAAACCGCTGGAACACAAACTCAGCTTTAGCTAATCCTTGACTTTCAGTAATACATTCATAATCACAACTTAAGTGAAAACACACACACACACATGCACACACACCTTTAAGAACAAATGTTGTCTTGCTTTTCTCTTGTCACATCAATTAGGTCTAATGCTGGATCCAGGTTTGAGGTGAGGCTGAACTGAATCTGTCCCACTTTAAAGCCCTTGCTGTCTACTCATCCTGGAAACCCAGGGACTGAATCCAACACTCACCTGGAAGTCTGTAGGGAGTATTATATCCTCAAAGGCTTTGCTGAGTCATGATGGCCACAGGCAGAGGTAAGGATGTTTGCTTTGTCATTGGCCAGGGTCACAGCTTCCAAGAATCAAGCAACTAGTGTCAGGATTGACACATGTAAATGAAAAGTCAATCACCCAGAGTCTTTCAGCGCAAGCAATGGAAGGTACAGCACAAATTATCTGCAGCTGATAATGAGGGTCACCGTTTACTTACAGTCCCCTGGGCTGCTGTCTTCTTTAAGAGGAGAAGTTGAGTCCTGGGGCTCGGAGAGAAAAGAAATTGATCTAAGACCATGTCCCCAATGCTAAGTTTTCACCACATACTCCAGCCACAGGTGGCTGACCTCCCAAGGTCACCTGCCTGCTCAGCTCAACACACTGAGAGGATCCTGGTCTCTGTATCCTTCTTCCACTTCAAGGTTGGGTTTTCATCTCCTCTGTGCACACTTGGAAAGCGTCCTTGTTCACCTGAGAATCTAATTACCACTCCTTCTAAGCAGTGCTCTGCTTCTGTTATGCAAATGTGGCTGTGATTGTGTCAGGCAGGTTTTGTTGTGTTTGGTTTTTTCTCTTGCACTCCCACCTTCTTTCAAGCTAGAGTTGCAGCTCCCTGATTTTCATGAAGAAGGTTCCAGAGATGCCATCCTTCTCCTCCTCCTCCTTCAACCAGGAAATCACCTTGGTTACCCACCATGGATCCCAGGAGCCAGGGCAGGCCTGTCTTGGATGAACAAGAAAAAAAATTAAACAGCTGGAATGAGGATCTATTTTATTTCTTTGGAGATGAATACAGAAGGTTCCAGATAAGCTCTGGGGACAGCTGTGAGACCTGAAAGAGGTTGGTTCTGAGAATGGTTGCTGCATCTTTGCAGACCAGAGGGGACACCCTGGTCCCTCGAAAGGCAGGAGAGACTCGGTAGGTGGGTTACTAGTCCTAAGCCAAGGAATCCTTGGTTTGCACTACTAAAAGCTCCCTTGCCTCTTTAGATGGAGACTATTGAAAAACTGGCTTGTTTTTCCCCCATAGAAATGTCATTGTGCTTTTAGGGTCTCTAAGAGACAGTCCAACTTTCCTGGTGGGAAATCCAGGAATGGTCTCCTGACCTGACTCCTCAAAAGGCAGGGAGTTCCAGTTTAAAACACCTTGTTCATTTATTCATTGGGGAAAAAAATGAGTGCAGCTGAGCATGGTGGTGCTTGCCTATGATTCCACTGCTTGGGACATGAAGGCAATAGGATCAGGAGTTCAAGGTTAGCCTTGGCTACAGAGCAAACTCAAGACGAGACAGGGCTGTATGAGACTCTTTCTCAAATAAATTAATTACAAAACCCAAGTGCCTAATACATTCTAGGCAGTATTCTTGGTATGTGAGCTTCCAATCTGAAAGAGACACTCACAAATGAACAAATGTGTTGTAGCAGGTAGCAAGGAGCAGTAAGTAGACAACCCAGAAGGAAGACCAGAGTGTGTTCTGAAAGTAGAGTTTGGAAAGGTGATATTTCTTTTTCTGGGAGCACTTAGATAAAGGTGAGCACCCATAGATGCCAAACCTGAGCCTAGAAGCTTAAGGCTGACTTGTTCAGTACAAAGGGCACCCAGGTAGTCACAGGCCTGGCTCAGGCGTACCTGGGTGTTCAGGGCAGTTGGCAGCCATGGGAACTAGGGAAAGCAAGTGGGGGGAGGAGGTCAGCACTCAGATAGTTTGGAGGTCATCTAGGGATCTTGGATTTTGCTTTGAGTGATGGGGCGGGGGGAATTGGGAAGTTTTGAGCAAAGAAGTAAGTAGGCATATCTTCTAAGGGTCAAGCCTGTTTGGCCAGCTATGTGAAGGAGAGCTTGTAGATGCAATAGGTAGAGGGTTGCTTTGGGACACAGGGCTCGGGGCCCAGGCAGGAGTAGGGGGTCCAGATGGGAGCAGAGGGTCTGGGTGGGAACAGCAGTGAAGGCAGAAATTCCCAGGAACCAAGATAAAAGCCTTTGTGGGATGGAGGTGGAAGGATTCAGGGTCAATGCCTTAGACCCTGAACGATTAGAGCTACTATTGACTAAGGTGGGAAACGATGCCGGAGGAGAGGCCAGGGGAAAGAATCAAAGGCCTATCTGGGGATGCTGGGTTTTCGATTCCACTGAGATAACTAGAGAGCAGAAAAAGATGGTCAGCAATTGGAACCTGGAGTTCAGGCATCTGGTATACAGCTGCACACAGCTGTACACAACAGATGGGACTTACTACAGTGAGGGTGGATGAGTTCATTTGCTCCTTGAGTGCTACCAGGATTAGCATTCAGCACTTGCAGTGGATCAGTGGAAAGGAAGGATGAACCATCAGGGTAAACTGAAGCCTGGACTTCAAACATTCTGATTCCCCCACCTACAAAACTCTCAGATCTTAGAGGAGATAAACTAAGGTTGCCTTGTGTAACCTTACAAGGAAATAGACCGGACAGAGCTGAGGTGACTTGCATGTCCTCTGTCCTAGGTGTTCATTCTTTCCTTGTCTGAGAGTGGAGTCCAGAAAGCCCAGTACTCAGCCAATGTCACTGAGGTCACAGGAAGGGCTGGGTGGGCATCTTATATCCCTGGCTTGTCTTCAATGTATTTGTGTTTCTCATTGGTGATTTTGCTCTTTAGGAGGTCTATGAGCATGGTGTCAATGTGCGTCTTAATCTCCCAAGTTTGAGCAGTCTGTGGTGTGCCTGGCAGAGACAATCTGTGGGTCTAGGCAAGTTTTATGTTCTAGGTGTTGGCCGTGAGTTGGATGTTAATGGGTCAACAATGTATGTTAAGCGAGGTTAATTTAAAAACGGAACACATGTAAAAACAAGCTTAGGTATCGGTGGTTCTTGAAAGAGGCTCCCAAGAGCCAAATCCTGTGCCTATGTTTCCTCTCTCAGCAATACTTCTGTATGTACAATGAATGCTAGCTAATTCAGAGTTTGTAGGCACCTCAGAAGGACCATGAAAGCCCACTTGCTTCTCTGTCCTCACAAGTTCTCACAGAAGTGGTGTTGGGCTTGTAAAGCCACTGGAACCATTTCCTGAGCACAGTGTGGTGCTGCATCATGCCTTTGAAACCATTCTGCTCTCATGGAGGGTAGCTATTTTCTTTCTCATCTCTACTCTTATTTTGATATAGTTACATAATTTATTTGCAGCACAGTTCAATTTTTTTATATTGTAGGTTCTTTGAATTTTCTGATAACTTTTTTTTTTTTTAACAGTTTCACACAATAAAATTCACTTTGGTGATGTTCAGGCAACTGGTCCTGAATCTGCCACCACACTTGATATACAGAACAATTCCTGCCAGAAGTCCTGACAATTTTATGTCATCCCCTTTCCTTACCACTAACCTGGCAACTGTGTATCTAGTTTTATTGTCCCTATAGCTTAGCTTTCCAGAAAGTCATGTTTAGAGACTCAAATTTAACAATTTGGATCTGACATCTATCAGTTAAGAAACATATTTAAGGCTCACCACAGTGATGCTGTTGTTTCAAACGGCATTTCTTTTTCCTTGCTGAATAGTACTCCATTCTACATAGGTGCTGCAGTCTGTTATGTGTTTGTTAGCTAAGGAGCATCTAGGTTCTTCTAGCTTGGGGAAAGTGGATAAAGCTGCTGTGCACATCTACTCTAGGGTCTTTATGTGAATATGAGTTTCCAGTATTGAGCAAAGAAGAGTTATAGATCATATAGTCATGATGTATGAGGTCATGGGAAGTGGTCCAAGTGTTATCCAAGCAGCCGAGCCGTCTGCTCTTTCACCTACAATGTCCAAGAGCTGCAGCTGCTCCTTGGCCCCTCCAGCACTGGTGCTGTTCCTCATGTGTAGTTATTTACTGTTGTAATAGATGCATAGGCTGTTACATTAGCTATCGCTCTAATGACTGAGGCTATAGATAACTTTTTGAACTTGGTTCTTTTCTGATCTTTTTTTTTTGGTTTGTTTTTAAGTACTTATTGTTAAATTCTGTTTTGTTTTGTTTTGTTTTGCTTTGTTTTGTTTTTGGTTTGGAGTTTTTGTTGTGTTTTGTTTTTGAGACAGAGCCTCACCCTGTAGTCCAAGATATCTTTGAGCTCACTGTATAGGCCAGGCAGGCCTCAAATTCATAATCTGCCCACCTCAGCCTCCTGAGTGCTAAATTACTAGTATGTGCCACCCTGCCCAGCTAATTGTGATCTCAGAGGTCTTTATAAATTCTGGACCTAAGCACTTTGCCAAATGAATGATTTGCAAGAATTTGTTCCCAGCTTATGGCTTATGTTTTCCTTTTGTTCCCAGAATCATTTGCAGAACAAAGTTTTGAATTTTGATATTTATTTTATTTTTTTCTTTTGTGGATTGATTACATTTTTTTTTTGGAATCTCATATAGAAGCTCTTTGCCTAACCAAGATCACAAAGATTCTCTCCCATGCTTTCATCTAGAAATTGTATAGTCTTATGTTTTATGAATGATCCAAATGTTATATGACCCATTCCAAATTAGGTTGTGATTAATTTTTGTATAAGTTGTGCAGTTTAGGTATATATGTGTATACGTGCATACATGTATATGGGTATACGTGCATACATTTGTATGTATATATGTATATGTTTGTCTGGTTGCTCCAGGACTATTCTTTCTTTTGGTTTGCTTTTTTGCTTTTTTAAAAAAAAACACCATTAAGGAAAAAGATGGAGCTCCACAATGGGTTGAAATTGTGCAAACGGGAAAAGCCTATGGAAAGGAAGGGATCAGAGACATGGCCTACCCACTAAGCAATTCACCAGCAGCTCAAAATCAAAGTGTCAAGAGTCCATAAGTCAGAGAGTCTGGCAGAGCCTTTGGCTTTTTTGGAAGTCATTAAATAGAGAACAGGTTCTTGAGCCAAGCCCATGTGGCTCCCTCTGGGGAAGGGTGAGCCTCATCAATGGTCAGTGACACCCTGTGAGGTCCTCACTGTCCCAGGCTCTATCTCCTCAGACTCTGGAGAGGGGGTGGATGCTGTAGCCTAGGCTGGAAGCCAGGCTGACTCATCGGCCCAGGGTGAGCATCTCAGGGAAAGGTAGTTTTATTTGCTCTTGCAGCAAATTGCAATAACAGCACCAAGGTGTCTGGTGCTTTGACTTTCTCTTCCTGGGCTCCTGATGGAGAATGGCAGAATCCAGCATCCAGGTAATTCATTGTCAGTCTCAGCAGCCTCCTGTACCTCATTAGACAAAAGCTGAGGGAGATGAGCACAGAAGGCTTGTCAGCCCTGCAGCGGGGCCTGCGAGAGCGAGCAGCTTCCAGGAAATGGCAAGGGAGTAAGGGAGTTACCTGGTCCTCCCACCAGTCCCTGTAGCCCTGGGATACAGGATGCTGCTATACACTCTTCAGTCTGGGCTGCAGAACTTTTGCTTTGAGTGACAGGACAAGGGATGACTATGACAGTCTTTGGGACCATTCAACCCTGAGTCACAGGCTCCTCCTGGTAGTATGACATAGAAAGTATCTCTGGGTAATTTCGGCTGCAGCAGTGAGTGTTGGGGTCACCCTGGGGTGATATGGTTTGTTTCCCAAAGGTTTATGTGTTAGAAGCTTGGTTCCTAGTATAAGGTGTTGAAAGGTGGCAGGGTGTTCAGAGGGTGGGGCTTAGTATGACGGGGTTAGGACCACCTTTGTGAAGGGATTCATGTTGGTTTCATGACTGGGTTGAACCTTATGCGTGCATTAGTTCTCATGAGCGTGGGTTCCAAGAAAGAGACAGTCTGACCCCTTTTCACTCTCATCATCTCTCTTGCACATGCTCTGTCATGTGATACTGTCTCTTGTGTCATATTGCCAGCCAGAAGGCCATCACCAGACTCACAGGATAGGGCTGCAAGATCTCACTTTCACTCTCTAAAACTGTGAAGTAAACACATCTCTGTTTTATAAAGCACACAGCCTGCAGCCTGGGGTATTTCTAATGGGCACTTGCCAAGACTCAGACATACATGGTCAGGACCTTATTTGACTTAAACTGTTCAGGAAAGCAAGATGGTGCCAGTAACTATTGCTGCACCTTACAAGCCAGAGAGGACAAGGCAGCTCCCTTCCGTCTCTTTCAAAAGGATCCTAATCCTATTTTGAAGGCCTCCTTCTCTTAAGACTATCATGTTTGGGAGTTTATGAATTGGGGGTGGGGGTGGTGCCAGCATTCAGACCACAGCAACACCCAACATTAATACATACAAGCTTGATCTGGAAGCAATCGTTTGTCTGTGGAAGTTTCTGTCTTAGGCATCAGCCCCTTTGCTTTCTGTTTACAGCTCCCAGACACATTCCCACCCACCTACCACTCTCAGAACACGTGGCACGCACTCAAACTTCCTTGCCACAAACACATCCACGAATTCATGCTCAGCTACGTTTGCCCAACCCTGTGCCTCTTCCCGCTTCCAAGTGCAGGAAATCTCTTGACCGGTAACGGTCACTTGAATGCCCACCCTTACCCTATGGGTCCGTGCCCTTTTACACACAATCTCTCCTGCAGGCTCCTACCTGGCCATGCCAATGTCCACACAGCAAGTAATCTCTCCCGCCTCCTTCATGCCATTGACATGCAGCACCTGGCTTGTTGCTTGCTCCTTGCACTCTGGCTTTGATTGGGTGAGAGCCAGAGTCTGCCTGGCACAGATCCCAGAGCAGCAGCCCAGAAGCAATTGTCCTATGGGAATGAGCCTCCATAAGCCCAGAATGGGTGCCTGCCAAGTCAGGAAGAGCCATCAAGGAAAGAGACCTCAAGAGGTGACCTGGCTCCTCCTCCAGAGTGCTCTAAACAGGCATGAGATGGGGGAGCATGTGGTGGCTTCTTTCAAGCCCTTCCTTAGTCTCCTCTGATGCCTGGACACTTTGAATATTCATGGCCTTTATTGACCTAGAGGATGGAGTGAGACCTGAATGACAAGCCAGCTTAGAGAATCTAAAGTCAGGGTCTGGGCTACTGTGTGGCTCACCAGCTGTTGGTTGTGTATCATAGCTATGTTTTAGAAATAGTTTGTCTCCAGGGGTTCAAACAATGGATGCTCGCTCCCTGCTGCAGTGGTGTTGGGAGGTGGTGGGATATGAGCGGAACCTGCTGAGAGGCCCTTAGGTCACTGTGGGGAGCTGTCCTCGAAAGACCTTGAGGTAGTTTTCGTAGGATTCCTGAGCAAGTTCTCATAAAAAGCAATCTTGACTTGTGAATTGCCTTCCAGCTTCCTTCTTCAGGATATGAGCTCCTCCTTCCACAGGTGCCTCCTTCCACCATCATGGTGTTGGCCATAGCATCGTCATCAGAGCTGAGCCAAGGCCGGTGTCATGCCCTTCAACCTCCAGAACCATGAACTCAGTAAACCTCTTTTCTTTATTAAGTTACCTTGCCTCCGGTATTTCATTATATTAAAGCAAAGCATAGTAACAATATAATCACTATATTCTCGTAAGTCAGAACATGCCCAGAAACCAAAAAACAAAACCAAAAAAACTTAACTGAATAAATAAATGTGAATGCTCATTAGCCTGTGAAACAGGACAGACAATGCTTTGTCTCTTGGGGCTTTCTATACATTATGAGGAGCTATGAAGGATTTTTGCTGCTATTGTGATCAAAGCAGGTGGGTGGGTAATTTCCTTCCCAGTTCACAGGCTTCTGACTCTCTCCTTGTACTGTCTGTCATTAGCAAAAGGATTCCAGTCGTCAGGTCCCTGCTGGTGTACTGTACACTGCACTGCCCTCTCTTCAATCTGCCTAGTGCCCAGGAAGTGAGCATCTGCAACCTGCAACCAGGGAACCCGAGGTTTTGAGAAGCTGAGCAGTTGGCCTGAAGTCATAGAGCTTTAAATAGCAGAGCCAGGATTTGATCTCGGGGCCTTTGTTTCCCATGCCCATACTTTCTGCAGTATACTAAACTCACATTTATATACTGCCACCAGCCAGGAGGTGCCCATTCTACACATTTATTGGTTGTCTAAGCCTGGACACTCCTTTTCTATGTCTGTTTCTCAATGCGAAGCTGCATGCCAGACTGTATGCATAGAAGGAACCATGCTTACTGGGTTCATTTCATGGTGTATAGCATACTTACGGAACTACCTTTATAAAGTAGTAATGGCTTCATAATGTTCAAATGGAATCTGGGGTGAAGAGAAAAAGTTCTATTCCTGCTCTTAGGGAAAGAAGAAACTTCAAGACGAGGTGGTCTGAATAAAAAAAGAAAGAAAGGAAAATAAATAACAAAACATTTCTTAGGGCTGAGAAGTTGGCTCAGTGGGTAAAGTGCTTTCTGTTTTAGCGTGAGGACTTGTGCCCAGCATTCATAACAGCATGCACCATAAACCACTTGCCAGAGAGCTAGACACAGGTAGAAAGCTAGGGGCTTTCTGGACAGCTAGCCTAGCCAAATCAGTGAACTCCTGGTTCACTAACTGTTGCAAAAAACAAGGTGGAGAGAGAAAGAGAAAAACATTCAGCATTGACTTCTGGCCTTCAAATGCACACACTCAGGCCAGCATGCACACACACACAAGTTTTCATTATAACATACCTATGTGGCCAGATATATGGGATTCTTCCCCTCTTACCAAGTAGTTATCTGTCAGATAGCAAAGGTCCTTGCTTCAAGTCAGTGCTGACCCTATTCTGGCAGAGAACACCAGATCCTGTAAGTTGAGAGCTGGGTCTCATAGAAGCTCCTCAATCTTCCTATGCCACTCAAAGCCTCAGATATGGTTTTGTGTCCCTGACCCACCACATCTAAGCTAGGGCTCCACCCCTGGCTCTAGAGTGGATTAATTTGCCAGGACAGATCAGAGAATTGAGAGAGAAAAAACTGCTTACTGTTAGCAGTTTGTCACACTGGTGCTACAGCGGTTGGGACGCAGATGCTGGATTAAGGTGCATAATACAGGTATGGAGCTTCCTCCTGTGTGTGTGTGGCCTTTCAGGAGTCCCCAGGGATTCATCTCCTCAAAAGCTCTCTTGTAACTGTCCAGCAGCCAAGACAAGCTGGGTTTACCTGAAAGGAGGGCTGGAAATGAAAAAGAGGCAGGGGCCAAGAGAAGAATGAAGCCAAGACAAGGTTTTGATCAAGGCTCCAAGTTTAATATTTAACACTGCATCTATATAGGGAAAACCCACAGAATTCATCCTTTGTTTTGCAAAGCAATCTAATCTTCTAAGTTCCTGTGGGAACTTGAATGAGCAACCAAGGCAGATGACTCCACCAAGGTCGATAAGGTCCATTGTGGCAAGTGCTCAAGGTCTAATCAGCCTGCTCAAGGCTGAGAAAGGCCTTCTCAAGGCTGGGAAGGCTGCACTCTCTGAACCCCATCTTCTTTGAACTCTGTCTTTTTGAGATTTCCAAGAACCATTACATAGACATGACTGATTACATCCCTACCCATAGGTAACCGACTGCACATTTGGTCAACTTCTTCCCAAAGGTAGGAGATATGACTTATTGCCTCAACCTGGTGATCATGACTTGGCCTGACTCAGTTATTCTGGTGAGCAGCCTTTATCCTGAAGCTATCTAGGGGTCCCCCAAACTAGTCAATTTACTAGCATATAGAAGCAATCATACATCTGGTGATACAAGTATGTTAGTAGCTGTGCGTGGGGGTGTGAGGGGGGAGGCATACACTGCTCATTACATCACAGGGCCCAGCTGGCTCCAGAATTAAAGCTCTCACTCGCAAACCTAACTTTGCTCTGATAATTTCCTCTCCCCTCCATGTTCTCATCGGTAAACTGAAGTTCTGGATGTGATAGGATCTTGGGTTTCTTCCGAACATGATTTTTAAAAGTCTACTCTTTTGCGTGGTACTGAATGGAAGTGATGACAAAAAATTATTCCACGTGCTTACTGACAGGATCACTCCCAGAATGCTATTTCCCGCTCCCCTGTGTTCATCTTCCTGTACTTCTCTTGAAGGAGTGCACAAGTCAAGATGGAGAGGCCTCTCATCTAAGAATGAAGATGTCCCTTATCAGCTCCTCTCCAACACAGCCACTGGCACTTCCCAAAGCCATGGCCAGTCACCCCACCTGTGTGCCAAGCATGCCATGTGCTGGACACTCCTTGTATCTGGGAGACACTGAGAAAGAGGGCTTATGGGGACGTGGGTGGTCAGGCCGTCCAGAATTCGTGAACCTGCTGACTGATGCAAATGGGATAGGCTCTCACTGACTGGAAGACACTAACAATTCAGGCCGAGCCTGTGCATCTGTTCCCATCAGCAGCTGGTACTTGAGAAGACAGGGTCTCCATCATGGTAGTAGGAAAATATTCTAGAGTTGGCCACGTGTTGGCTCTAGGCTAGTCACTTATCTCCATGAGCCTTAGTGGCCCCATTTTTACACAGCCAGCTCTTTTGGATTTCAACATTTTGTAAGTATAACCAAAAAATGTGGATGACTGGAACGGCTATAGACACAAAGGCTCTAAGGTTCCCTGGGAAAATTACCCACCACCCCCCCAAAAAAAAATAACCTTCTCTGGGCCAGTGATCCCAGGATAGAAGTGGCCCTGAGACTCCTCTTCCAAAGCCCATGGTGACTCGCTGTCCCATCATCTCCATCCACTTATCCGGTCTCCCCTTTGAATTTCCTATCTGTAGGAGTCTTAGTCCCAACAATGCACTCAAAAAACGTTTAACAAGCAGATGTGAGATGGAGTTTTCCAATTACCAAGGTGTAAATGCTCTCTCACTATGACCAATATACCAATATGATACCCTTGATTCAGAGCCAGGACAAGAGCCAGCAACAGAGTGCTAAATAGTTTTCTACCACCCAGAGACCATAGATCTAAACAGCCTCAAGAGCACAGACACTAATAAAATATAGCCAAGGTTTAGGAAGTGTTGGGCCTTTCCTATTACCTTGCTTTTAGTAAAATTTATTGAACTGTAAGTTTGTATCAGTTTTTTTTTTTTGATGGCATGATTAACAACTTGTTCATTAAATTCTTGAAAAAAATATCAGTCCTTCCCTCCCAAACAAAGCTGTAGATTCCTATGTTTGCGGGAATATGTAGCTCTAGAGTCTTGCTTAGACAAGGTCTTGCCTGAACAAGCTTTGGAGGTAAAATAGGGGCATTTGGTACTGCATGCTCAGCGTGCCTCCCTTAGCTAACTTTAGCTTTTCTGTCTCTTAGCTAAGACTGTCTTCCTAGCTTCTTCCTCCTCTGCAGGAACAGTATTGAGAGAATTAAGACCTGGGCTGTCAGGAGAGGTTGCATTTAATAGACTCAAGCTCAACTCTCAGATTAACATTCATAGTGGTTCCATGAGATCGGTGAGGCAGAGGGGCTGTGATGGACAGCCGGCCTACTGTGTTAGTTAGCTTTTCCTTGGCTGTAGCCAAGTAACCAGCTGAGAAACTCACACTCCCTTCAGGATTTATCTTGACTCACAGCTTCAGAGGGTTCAGTGCACCATGATGAAGAAGGCATGGTCAAGTGGCTCACACTGTGACAGTAGGAGAAGTGGCGGAGCTTCCCAACATCACTACAGTCAAGAAGTAGAGAGGGCGCAGAGAACATGGGACCAGACGTTACCTCCAAAGGCCTGGTCTATGACCTTCTACCAGTGTGGACCGACTTTCCAGGGCTTCCACGGCCTCCCAAAACAGAGCTACCAGCTGGGGCACAAACGTTCAAACGACAGAATCAACTCTCTCTCTCTCCTTTGTCCCCTCCCCCCTTCTTTCTCTTGTTCAAAACTTGACAGATTCAAACATCAACTCTTTCTTCTTCTTTTCCACTCCCCTTTCTTTCTATCCACTTCCTCTCTTCCTTTTCCTCTTTTGTCTTTGAAAGGATCTCACTATATTATCCAGGCTGGTCTCAAATTTGAGACTCCCTTGCCTCAACCTCCCAAGTGCTGGGATTACAGGCATGCACCGCTATGCCTGACCGTAGCCAGTGTTTTCTGTAAAGGACTGGAGAACAATTGTTTTGAGTTTTGCAGGTCATATACAAACTGTTGCAATCGCATGGCTGTGTTATGGTAGACTAGAAGCCTCTCGGGACAATGTGAAAGCAAGCATGTGTTGTTACATCCCAATAAGCTTTATTTATAGACAATGAAAACTGAGTTATATAGAATTTCCACATGTCACAAAATGCTATTATGCTCTGATCTTCCCCAACCACTTGGAAGTATAAAAACTATCATATTGTTAAGCTATTGGTTTTGTTAGGCTAGATGTTTTCACTGTATTTTCTATGACATCCTCAATTTATGTTGTGCTTATGGAGATAACCTCACTGCGAGTTGAGGAGCAGCTTCCTATTGTAACACTGTAACTATAAAAATGTTAGCTGTGCCTTTTGGCACCTCCCCAGCAAGAATGGCATCACCTCCCCATGACTTCTTAATAGTCATGAATTTGTACAGCTCTTAGCTATTACTGGAATTCCAGCTGTTTCTGGAACTTACTATTTTAGTTGTTCAGAAATATTTTATCTTCATAACATGGCAAATAGACAACTACTCATGCCAGAAAACACAAATAAAAATATCGAAACCATTCTTAACTCAAAGGTCAGATGAGAATAAGCCTCAAGCAGAATATGGCCCACAGGGAAAGTTTAGCTACAAATGTCTTTCCCCAAGCTTTCTGAATTGAGTGGCTGGCTAACTTTGTTAAAGAAGGGGAAAAAACCGCCAACCCAAACACCTGTTACAGGTGCCAAAGCAGGTTTTATTCAAGGGGCCTATGGCCATAAGACCACTGTGATGGGGCCTTGCAAGGGAAGAGAGACTGGGGCTCAGCCATGTCCCCCCAAAAAGGTAAGTGGGAACTGATAACGAAGGATTTGGAGGGGGTCCATGTATGCAAAGAAAAAAAATGCTTTGGCTAAGCTGATTTGCTGATGTAAGTTACTGCAAGCTATTGACACTGAGGTACTTCAAAAGCCAATGTGTCCGAGCAGGTTTCTTGCCTACATGGGCTTCTGTAAGGACAGAAGGGGAACCTTGGCTTTTTGAAGCAATGGAGTTTGGCTGTAGTTTTGATCAAGGGCCAAAGAGTCTTTGCCATTCCAAGCCCTGCAAAGAGTTTAGGAAATACGGCAGAGCTTTTGCCAGCTAGGCATATTGATGGGTTTGAGTCATCCTTACTTAGAAAATTAACAGTCGAGAGGCTGCGGGTATAGCACTGTAGTAGAGCATTTGCCTAGCTGGGTTCCATCCACATCATGGGGGTAGGGGGTGGGGAGAGGAGGCAGGAATAGAAAATGAACAGTCTTGCTTACGGGTACATTCCTTTCTTCCAAAAGCCATCATCCTGACAGATGTGCCAGTGAGAACAGTTCCAGAGAGAAAGGAGTTAAGGTGGTAGAGATGCTACCCTACAGGAGGTTTCAGTCCATAAGCAAAGACAGCCTGAGCTCGAGCACACACACACACACAGGCACATGCACATTCATATGCACACGCACACCTACACAGGAGAGAGGAAGGACTGAGGGGAGTTGTCTGGGAGGTGGTGGTAAGAAAGGAATCCTGCCCAAGCTTCCCCTCAACCCTGCAGCCACACACCTGCTCCCTCTACCCTCCCAAGCCACTTCTTCCTGTAGCTGCCTGCTAGAGAGGAAAACACAAATGGAGCATGGAAAAAAAATCAGCAAAATAATTACAGGTTACAAGAAATCAATCGAAACTGTGTAAATGGCTTGTGGCAGGTAGCCGAGTCAGGCTTAACACCCAGGCTTCTCTACAGCTGCAGTGTGAGTCCCATGACAGGAACTGAAGAGCCCTGATGTGGTGTCTAAGGATCTGAATGGGAGCCCCAAGCCTGTCGTAACCCACCTGGCTGCCCACTCCCTCCTGAAAACGGTTCATCACCTAGAACACCACACTAATCATTTTGTCTACTTGTATCTCCTGGATGGTTGAAGGTCAATGTGCTAATGACAGGAACGTGCTTGGAAACTATACAGACCTAGACAGATGGGTCTTCTGCCTTTCTCTCTTGCGTACCTTGACTTCTTTATATCTCTGTCACCTGTTCTTGGGGGCAGAGCCGATACCCACAGCCTGGCTTGCTGTGTGGTCTTATGATCACACTGCTTGTGACACCTGCTCTCTGAGGGTCAGGGGGAAAGTGTGATTGAGGGGTGGAGATAGTTGGATTAAGGAAAAGAGGGACCCCTGGAATGCAGGTTTAAGAAGCCTTCCCTGAGAGGGGTCCCAGGAGCTAGTGTCTGCCCTTCTGTGGCTTAACCAAGCTGTTGGAAGACAGAGCTTGCCACTATGAGGCAAATGAAGTGCAACTTAATGCAAAACTGTGTGTTTCTAACTGTGAACTGTTTGCAGCAAGAGCCCAGCAGGCTCATGGTGCTGACTGGGCTGGGATCAGAAGATCTTGAAGAGCACACTGGATTATAATAGAGATGGACTGCTGGGCTCTGGACATGACAATCAGATAGGGTTATGACTTGAGAAGAGGGGGCAGCTGGAGGTGGGGGCATGCAGGGGAGAAGGTCCTGGCCAAGAGCATCTTGGGTACCTCCATTGGAAAGATGCTAGATGATGGGGTCAGATAGGGCAGGACTTCTAAGTCTAGCCCGGGGTGATGTGGTACAATTTAGACTAACTGTGGATAGGCTAATGCATTATTGATTCGTGCAATGGATAATTTCAGAGCTCAGAAGTAGGGGAGGCAAGAAAGCTCTGGGCTTTGCTTTGGCCCCAGGGAAAAAACCACTTGTTAGCAATGGAGTAACTTGGTGTTTGGAAAAGAGGCCCTGTTAACCTGGAGTGGATCACAGTGAAGATCCCCTGGACATAGCAGGATGGGTGTTAAGCTACAAGAAAGGGCACTGGGAAAGCACTGCTTGGGAGAACAGGCTAGACCTCTGGTTAGCCTCAGGAATACCAGAGGTGGCATGATGAGGAGGAGATAACAGCTCTCAGAATAGGAACTGCTGAGGGCATGAGACCCACAAGGACACACCCAAGCACGTGCCCTGTGTTCTCTTTGTCTGTCATTAGGCACCCAGACAGTTGATTCTCTCAGATACAGTGCTGATGGCACTAGAAGTCTCGTAGAATTGACAACAGGGTGGCATTGCCAGGCACATTTCCAAGTCTCAGGCAAAGGATAGAATAGGGATTTCCCCTCTGTTTGCTTGTATGGGACTTTCCTGCCTGTCTACCTCACCTCAGACCCACCTGCAGGCCCATCCTTCTGTGGCCTAGCCCCAGGCTTCTGGCCTCCTCCCGTTCTTCCATGCCACCCTATCTGGGTTGGACTTTGGGTTCTTGATGTGGAAAAAACAAAAACCAAAACAAACAAAACAAACAAAAAAACAACAACAAACAAAAAAACAAAAAACAGAGCAGAGCAAGATGAAGAAGGTGTTACATCCTCAGAGAAGGTAGTCAGAGCATACTTGTAGAGGAGGAGACCTTTTAGAAGGTGAAACAGTGGTGTGGAGATTGGACTGCCAACTTGACAAAATGTAGAATCTCCTGAGAGTCTCAACAAGGGATTACAAGGGTCATGTTGGCCTGTAGGCACATCTGGGGTGTTGGGGTGGGTATCACAGTAATTGGTGTGGTAAAGCTCAGTCCACTGTGGGCGGCACCATTCCCTTCGTTTGTATGAGCATGGAGAAGGTAAGCAGGGTAGTAAGCATGCATGCATTCTCCCTCTGCCCTTGACTGTGGATGTGATGTGACTAGCTCTTTGAAGTCCCTGCCTGGGACTTCACTTCAGTGGCAGATTATAGATTGGAGTTGTGGATTTTAAAAGAAAGACTTGCTCTGCCAAATTGCTTTCGGTTAGGTTATTTTGTCATAGCAACAGAAGTGAAGCTAAGACAGAGGGAGGGCATTTTTAAGACAAGGTGACATGCAGATTGGTGAGGGCAGCTAAGTGGAAGCAGGAGGGGAGCAGTCCTGAGTCAGGGTAGGCACATCCTGAGAGCCACACCACTCGGCACTCTTCACCCATTTCCAGTCTTACCGCCACCAGCCTGTTCTACACTAACTTGTAACATCTACTTCCCTATAGGACGTAAGCTTCAGAAGGCAGGCCTGTGCCCTCTTTGTCCACTACACCTTACCCCAGGCCAGCTCACAGTAGAGGTCGTTGGTGCCAATGTCAGAACTGATGCTGAGTGTGACAGGAGTAGGCACCATCCGTACCAGATGGAGGCTTCTGGGAGACTTCCAGAGATGACCACAACTTCCCACAACTTCCCTGTCCCATAGGGAGCCTTTCTAACCCAAGGTGATTGGTCAGCCTGGGGAGAATCCACAGTGGTTTGCCACAGATTCTTTTCACTGGCCTGGGTTAGTTGAGGGCAGGACACGTTGTGCAGGCTGAGTCTTCAGCACGAGGTTGACTTTTGAACACTTACAGGACGCAGGCATTTGCTTTCATTTGTTCAATTTACATGTTCTGGGCAGCTACTTTACACCAGACACTAAACCTACTGATCTGGGTTGGTGGAGGAGAATGGGGGCAGCTAGGCTGCTGCTGCCCTGTCTGGGCAACCCCAGGGTCAGAATTAGTGCATGCCAGGCACTCAGCTACCTGCTGACAGTGCAGTAGATGTGAGACATAGACACACTCGAATGCACACAACAAGGAGGTGACCTGGCACAGAATGTGGGCCAGCTGTCATGGAAGACTGATGCCAGAACTGAGCCCAAAGTGGAGTGATGGTCACTTTGTGGTTTGGTTTAAGAGATCCAAGCCATCTTGCTAGACCTGGAATGATGCGTTTAGTAATCTGGTGTAAGAATTGTCCCTTCCTCAAGAAGTAACTAATACACCACATAGTTCTGGATCCCCTCCTTCCAAGTGAGGAGACCAGGTAGTATGTTTGTTGAGGGTGATAGTATCGGTTAGCAACATGACCGACTTGAGAAGTACCTGGGAGATGGGTCTCTGGGCATGGCTGTGGAGGATCATTTTGATTGTGTCAATTAAGGTGGGAAGATCTGTCTTCTGTGGGTGTCACCATTCTCTGGCTGGGATCAGAAAGGGACCAGAGGAACAGTATGTCCCCACCCCCTGCTTCCTGCCCGTGGATGTGATGTGGCAGCTGCTTCAGGCTCCTGCTGCCTTGATTTCGCCACCAGGATGGATGGACTGACAGTACTGTGAGTTTCTTCCGTAAGTTGCTTTTGTCAGGGTATTTTATTCAAGCAACAGGAGAAGACAGTAAGGGACCCTAGCTCCCAGTTCTCCATCCTTCTCCACTTTGTACACTCCATCTTTAGGCACCAGGCCTGTTAATTCCCTAATCCTAAAGGGAAAGAGTTTGTTTTGGTATACGGCTCAGCATGGCCCGGCCCTCCTGCCTCTACCTCCTGAGTGTTGAAATTACAGGTATGTGCCGTGTTGCCCAGAGTTACAGATTTGATAAAGATGCTAATTAATAAACACACTGGGCTCTTATGGCAGCTGTGTGACTCTCTCCCTGATCTATCACAGGGAGCAATTAAGTCCCATTTCTGTACTAAATGAGGTGGCTTCCAGAATTCCTCACTTTTTCTCTGGGCCCAGGCCCTCCTAGCCAGTCCCTGCTTTTATAAATACAACCTGAAGAATGCAGGGATTCTTTCATTTTAAAAATTGTGTGTGTAAGGGTATTTTGTCTGCAGGTATGTATGTGCATATCATAGAGTGCTTGTAGGGTCCAGAAAAAGGCATTGGGCCCCCGGTCGCTGAAGTTATACACTGTTGTAAACCACCCTGTGGATACTAGGAATCGAACCCTGGTTCTCTGGAAGAGCAGTCAGTGCTCTTAGCCTCTGAGGCATCTCTCCAGTCCTGAGGCTTCTTGTGTTAGTAGATATTGTTCAAAGGCTCTCATATCTATTGTCACCCTGGGAGCCACACCCACCGTCACCAGCAATAGCCCTAGGAACCCAGGCAGAACTTAGCTTTGCCACTCTGAAGCCAAAAACAAGTTCAAGGTGAGCCACTACGGAGCCGAGTTATATTTATTACAGACGGGAAGGGAGGCATACCAGGGAAGAATAAAGCAAGGGAAACTTTAGATGGGGGTACAGAGGGATGGGGTGCTTCTCAAGTTACTTCATTAAAGGTAGATAAGAACCCAATAACAACTTAAGGAATATTTTTTTGGAAAGAAAGTTGTAAGGTGGGCTTGAGGGATGTTGTTTAGACTTTCGTGGGGAAAGCGAGAGCTAAGAAGTCAAGGTCACGCCTGATCTTGGCTCCAACTGAGTACATCTATCTGCTGTCTTTTCCATCTCTGAGAAGTGCTCAGGGAAACATATGATCTCTGTCAGCAATCTTGGCTTTATTAGTGGCACCTGAGTTCTCAGGTCCTGATGAGGGCAGAACAGGACCAAACTTAGGATGATAGGCCTGTCTGCCTCCCCATGCTCCCTTCCCAGGTCTCCATAACTACCCTTGCTTGCTTTCTCTAGCTTCACCTGTCTCTGTTTACAGCTTGAAGGGATAGGGCAGGTGGTGGTGTATTGGTTGGAGACTTTGCTGGTTTATCACCAAAGAAGAAGTTGGTAGCAACATATAAGAGGAAGGTGACCAACCTGGACTTCTTCAGGATTAAAATATTGAGAGATGCCAGGGCTTTGACAAATAATAAAAATCTATGAAGAAAAGATAATACAAAGATAAAAACAAAACAAAAAGCAAGCCAGCTCTCTAACAAGTAGATAAGGAGAGGTATGGTGGTGGTGGGGGTATCTGCTAGATGACCCCAAAGCCTCTCCCTTTCTGGTTTTCATAGGAGTGTCTCAAGAACTGGGCATGGCCAGTGCTAATACACAAACTCTCTGGGGAACTTGATTTAGGGGGTGTCTACAGCTCATTCTGGGGACCATAACCAGATTGCACAACTTATGACCGTCCCTTCCCACACCTATCACTCATGCGCAAGAATATGAGGCACCAGAGCCCTTCCTCTGGATGCTCAAGTGCATGCTAGACGATGCATACCATGGTCAGGCCAACTGTGGCTCTCCATGTGTTGACAACCGTCAGGGAGTCCAGTATCCACCCTGCCAATCACGTGCCTGAGAACATCTGCCTGAAGTCTGTACTGTGTGTTGTTTTGATAGTGTCTTTGGTCCACGGATGAATTAAAACATGATTTCAAAACCAAAGGAAGATTAAAGTATGTACACCAACAAGCTGCCTTTGTGCTAAAATGCCACGTGTGGGTTCAGGCATGGGGAGATTTGGCACCAGAGTTCAAGCCATAGCTTTGTGGACTCAGAACGAGTGAGGGGAGTAAATTGGTGGCTGTTGAGCCTGTGACTTGTGACTTCATTATCAGACGCACATCTGGCTTTCAGGAGAGGACATGGTGCCCGTGTACCAGCCCACTCTGGACAGCCATGCTCAGTGCTGCCCAGGGCAAGACAGAGGTGACAGCTGATGCTACCATATATGCAGAATGTGAACAAGGCTAGTGTAGCAGCTGAGGGAACCAGAGTAATTAATTAGCTGAGGTTGACAGATTGTAATCTCGCTGGCCCCAGCTCATGTCTGGGATTCTAAGTCAGAAGGAAGGGTCAAGAAAGACAGAGCCGACTGGGTGACTGCATGAGAAGCAGGTGTTGAAGTCAGAGCATGCGTGTGAGATGGATGGGCACAGGTGGTCAAGGGGCTGAGGCAATTACAGGGGGGCTGATGAGGACCGAGTTTAGGGAAGACAGGTTAGAATGCTACTGCTGTGAAGCTGTCTGGAGAGGTGGGCTCTAGTAGTCTATCCACCATAAGGGGATGGGGGTGGTGTTTGCTTGTCCTGTTGTTATTGAGACATAGTCTAAAATAGCCTAGGTGGCTTTGCACTTGATATGTAGCCAAGACTGAACTTGGAACTTTCTCCCGTCTCTGTCTCCAGAAACTTGGATTACAGAGGTGCATCGTCATGCCCAATTTTATGTGGCACCGGGGATCGAAGCCAGGAGCTCGTGTGTGTGTGTGTGTGTGTGTGTGTGTGTATGTGTGTGTGTGTGTGTGTGTGTGTGAAGCACTCTCCAACCAAGCCACATCCCAACCCTGTCAGACTTTAAATGTCATGTCTTCAAAACAAAACAAAAACAAAACACCAAAACACCAAAAACCCAACCCCCCCCTCAAAAAACCCAACCAAACCAGACTCCTGTATGAGCATTATTTTTATTTTTTTGTTTTAATTAAAAATAACACTATATCTGGAATTGAAAACAGTTGCAGCCCTCTGCCCTACTGTTTGAACTCCTGCTATCAGCCATTGTCCATTGCTTCCTGTCCCTCCCCCTTTATCTCCAAGCAGCAGATCTCACTGGTGTTTCTTGGCTTTTATTTGCCTTGTAGCTAGAGTCCCATATCCCATCCTCCAGTTTCCAGTCAGCCAATACACTCAACAGAACTGCTTTTCCTCACCCTGGGGATACAGTGCTATCACACGGGGGGGGGGGGGGGGGGATCAATAGTTGACATTTATGACCAAGGCCATGGACTTGCATTTGATTTACAGCTGATCTAAGAACAGTAAAGCAACTTTAAACAACAACAACAACAACACCCCAGTTGTTTCAAGTTTGCCCACTTGCTGGATTTTCCACATGCTTGTCATAAAGTCACTCTCAAAGGCTCCCCTCCTCATGACAATAAAAGTTACCATAATGTGAGCAAACATCAGTTACTGTTTCTTTTGCCTTTTCTGCTCAGAGGTTTTCTCCTGGTGCCCTGTCTCTGCCGTGTCTAAATTGTAGCTCTCTAAGCTTTATGCACTGTTTTAGGAAAGCCGTCTTACCTCTAATCTGACAATTCCCTTTGCTTATTTTCTGAGGTAAGCCTCTTAGTTTTAGAATCCCATGCTTCCCTGTGTATCAGGGTTCTCTAGAGGAACAGACCCACTAGGATGAACACACACACCTATTAAGTCGGCTTTATAATAGTAACAGAAGCAGAATTACACTTGAGAGCAGGGAACCTGATAGTTACTCCACCCTTGATGCTCAGGACCTCAGCAGTTGTCCCTAAATGGCTGTTTCTTACTAGTGAGACCTAAGGCCAGTAGTTGCTGAGCACACAAGGTTGGTTCCCTCAGCAGTCCCAAACTGGCACTGGAAGCCTAGAAGGTTCCTAGAGAGCCGCTGGTCATTAGCACCATACGAAATCTTGGAAACCCTGGTTCTGCTCACTCTGGACAAACAGCAACAGTAACAACAGCAGGGCGGGTTGACTCCTGCAAGAGCTTAACCAAGCCAGCCATAGACTCCGCGCTCTTCCCTGGCCACGCCCCTTTTAAAATCGAAGCTTCTACCTGAAGGTGCCGCCCACAATCCCATGTCAGTCAAGGGACACTTCTTCAGCGATGCTCCCTATACAGGTGATTCTAATTTGGAACGAGTTGACATTCAAATCAACCTTCATGCTCCCTTTCTTGGTTTTAGTCTGCCCTTTTTGAACAATATATCTGCAAGCAGTGTTTTGTGAAAAGATAAACGGTAGTTTACTTTCTGAAACCTGGCATATCTGAAGATGCATATAAAATCCATCCATTTAAAGCATACACTGCAGCGGGTTTTAGTTATTCTGAATTATGCAAACAACACAGTTTATTGCAGACACCCTCAGCTCGTCCCAACCCCTGTCCACATTGGTCATCTTCCGCTACTGCTTGCTATGGCTCTTCTAGCTCACTGTATCGATCCCAGGTGACCACTGACTTTCTTTCCATGTCTGTGGGTTCACTGACTGAACGCTTAAGTGCAGGGATGGAGCTCATGGTTCTTTGTCACTGATTACTTTCACTTTAGCACAATCTTCTCTGTTGCTGTTGGGCTATGTCCTGTTAGTCATTCATTTACATTGCTGCATACTATTCTGGTACATGGCTCTATTGAATTTTGTTTATCAACTTATCTTTATGGAGATCATTTATGGGTGCTACTATTTCTTAGCTATTCTGAATATCATTGCTGTGAGTAAAGATTTTTATGTGGAGATGTTTTTGTTTATCTTTTATAGATATACAGCAGTCACTAGGTATCGTGGCCAGTTTTCTATCCCTTTGACAAAATACCCGAGTTAATCAGCTTATGAGAGGTGGATTTTGATAGACAGCTGGTCAGAGCCTATGATCAATTGGCCCCGCTACTCTGGGCCTGTGGTGAGGCTATACCATGGTGGGAGCATGGAGAAGGGAGCATCTCACCTCCTGACCGCTAGGAATAAAAAGCCAAAAAGACAGGAAAGGTCTGAGGTCTAATCACCCTTTTAAAAGCACACTTCTAGTTATCTAACTTCTTCCTTTGAAGCCCCGCTGTTCTACTTAGAGTTTCTATTGCTGTGATGAAACACCATGACAAAAGCAAGTTGGGAAGGAAAGGGTTTATTTATTTGGCTTACACTTCCACACTGTAGTCCACCATTGAAGAAAACCAGGGCAGGAATTCAAACAGGACTGGAACCTGGAAGCAGGAGCTGATGCAGAGCCATGGAGGGGTGCTGCTCCAGGCTTGCTCCCCATAGCTTGCTCAGCTTGCTTTCTTATAGAACCCAAGGACACCAGCCCAGGGCTGACCCTGCCCATGATGGGCTGGGCTCTCTGACATCTATCACTAATCGTGGAAGGCATTTTCTTAAGTGAGGTTTCCTCCTCTCACATGACTCTAACTTGTGTCAAGCTGACATAGACTATCCAACATCTCCATCTTACAGGGTCCACTGGTGTTCAGTTCCTTCACTCGATGGCTATCAACCTTTCAACTTGTGGGGCAGTGGTCTGTGGCAGGCAGTCTGGCACCTGGTTGAGCACAGGCTGAAAACTCTGGGAGACCCAGCAGAGTAATTCGAAAGGGTAGGTGCAACACCAAGCCCTCCCACATGCAGATAAGGTGTCCTTAAACTCTCAGACCAAGACAATGGGAAGTACCTGTCATCAGGCCCCTGACCCATCCCAAACAGTATATTAGACCATCCCAACCTGTATAGGGGAGATCCCCATCCAGAAGGAATAAAGGTGTGAGAACTACTCCGTCGTCTGAGAGCTTCTATCATAAGAGTTGTAACATTGCTGCTTGGGAAGAGGTCTGCTCTCCCTAACGCCACCAGAAGCTTCCTGCACTCCTCCATGGCTAGGCGGCCTCTCCTGGGCTCAGCCCGGGCCCAACTTAGCGCAGGGTGGCAGGTGCAGCATCTTGGAACAACTGAGGTCGCAATTTAGGAGGAGACTCTGTCCTTGCTCACGCTCTCCCCTTTGCCTGAACCGTCGCATTTGGCCGGGCCAGAGATCCCTGAGGAAAGCTCCCAGCACGAAGGCACACCAACTGTATCCACAGCACTCACCTGTGTCTATTAGCTCTTTCATCTGTTGAGATGAATGGATGGCTTTTATCTCTCTTGTTCTGCTAATATGCATTCTGATAGTGGCTGCACTAAATCTGTAGACCAGTCTGAGGAGTATTGTGATCTTGACAGGATGCAGTCTTCCACTCCACGAATATGTGATGCTACCCGCCCTCGCTTACTTAGCATTACCCACTTAGCATTTACTGCCTCTCAGAAGGCCCAGGGAGTGAAGGTTTGGTCCCCATGGTATCACGATTGGAAAGTGTTGGAACCTTTGGTGGAATGAGTGTTGGGATGTCTTCAGGTCTTCGGAGTGGTGCTTTCACAGTGGATATGGGGAGCCCAGCCCATCAGTCACTCTCTTTGCTTCAGGCCAGGGGGTGAGCTGCTCACTCTCCGTAACATGTTTCACCTCTGCCATCCCACATTCACACCAAAGGCCCTGAGAAACGTCTCTAACTTATCTTGGACAAGAATCTCCAGAACTGTGCACTATGTAAGCATTTTGTCTTTATAAGTTAATTATCTTGGGTGTCTCATTATAGTGATAGAAAGCCAGTTAACACAATGCTGTATTAAATTGACTTTAATATGTTAAATGCAACTCACATTTCCAGGATAAAACTCATTTAGTTACAGCATCTGAGCCTTTTTATATGTTACTGAATTTAGTTTGCTAGTATTTTTGTTGAATATTTTTACATTTTTTAATCAAGAGATGTTTGTCTGCAGCTTTCATGTGTGTTGTCTTGGTTTGGTTTTGATGCCAGTGTAATATTGGCCTCATAGATAAGATCGTAAGTGCCTATGGGTAGTTTGACCATTTGGAAAAAAAATTTTTTTTTCCTTTAGATGGGCACCAGAAAACTTTTTCTTTAAGGAAGATATAAGTTACTTTTAGAACCTCAGATGGTCTCTGTTCATCTTCTTCATCCTCTAGTTTAGAATTTTTCAGGTATTTCTTTTCTCCTAGTTTCTTACTTGGCTCATGTCTTAGTCAGGGTTTGTATTCCTGCACAAAACATCATGACCAAGAAGCAAGTTGGGGAAAAAAGGGTTTATTCAGCTTACACTTCCACACTGCTGTTCATCACCAAAGGAATCCAGAACTAAAACTCAAGCAGGTCAGGAAGCAGGAACTGATGCAAAGGTCAAGGAGGGATGTTACTTATTGGATTATCTCCCCTGGCTTGCGCAGCTTGCTTTCTTATAGAACCCAGGACTACCGGCCCAGGGATGGTACCACCCACAAGGGGCCCTCCCCCCTTGATCACTAATTGAGAAAATGCCTTACAGCTGGATCTCATGGAGGCATTTTCTCAACTGAAACTCCTTTCTCTGTGATAATTCCAGCTTGTGTCAAGTTGACACAAAACCAGTACAACTGACCCCTTGTCAACTTGATACAAAAACACATCACTATTAAACCTCAACTCTTACTTTCTTATTCATCCTCAAAACCTAAATAACTTTAAAACCCCCACAGTCTTTACAAATTCTTATATATTAAAATTTCAATCCCTTTAAAATATCCAATCTCTTTTCAAATTCGAAGTCTTTTTACAATTTAAAGTCTTTTAACTGTGGGCTCCACTAAAATACTTTCTGCAAGAAGGAAAAATATCAGGACACAGTCACAATCAAAAGCAAAATCAAACTAACCATCCAATGTCTGGGATCCACTCATGATCTTCTGGGCTCCTCCAAGGGCTTGGGTCACTTCTCCAGCTCTGCCCTTTGTAGCACACACCTTGTCTTCTAGGCTCTAGCTGCCTGTACTCCACTGCTGCTGCTGTTCTTGGTGGTCATCTCATGGTACTGGCATCTCCAAAACACAGCTGTCTTCTGCTGCAACTGGACTGCACTTTCACAAACAGCCTCTCATTGGCTCTTTTCATGATGCTAAGCCTCAACTTTTCTGCATGACTCCTTCAGTCCTGGGCCTTCAACCGCTACTGAGGCTGCACTTTCACCAATGGCCTCTCCTGGTCTCTCACAGTGCTAAGCATCAGCTACTACCCCTTCATGACCAGTACTACCTAGGTGACTCTTAAACATTTCCAAGTCTGGCTTCCAACACAAGGTACAACAGTGGCTGCCTCTGGAACACAGCTTCTCTGTGCCCCCAGGAAACACTTCCAGAAGATTTTATGTTAGTGATTCTTGTCTCTTCTGAATCTCTACAAATTTCTTAACTCCAGTTAGCCAGCATCAATCATCCCAGTAATGCAATGGTTTTGCTTTAGTCATTTTGGTATCTTGTTAATCACAGCCCCAGCTAACAAAAAAGCATAGAATCTTCACAATCAAAATAACAATGGCCCTGATAAGAGTCTTTAATCTTCCCTCTGAAATTTCACAAACAAGGCCTCCATCTTTTGCACTGTTCTCAACATTATCTTCCAAGCTCCTACACAACATCCCACAGAGCTCTTAACATCCCAATGGCTCTTCTAGCTCAAAGTTCCAAAGTCCTTCCACAATCCTCCCTAAAACATGGTCAGGCTGTCACAGGAATACCCCACTCCCATTACCAGTTTGTCTTGGTCAGGGTTTGTATTCCTGCACAAAACATCATGACCAAGAAGCAAGTTGGGGAGGAAAGGGTTTATTCAGCTCACACTTCCACATTGCTGTTCATCACCAAAGGGAGTCAGGACTGGAACTCAAGCAGGTCAGGAAGCAGGAACTGATGCAAAGGTCATGGAGGGATGTTACTTATTGGCTTACCTCCCCTGGCTTGTGCAGCTTGCCTTCTTATAGAACCCAGGACTACCAGCCCAGGGATGGCACCACCCACAATGGGCTCTCCCAGCCTTAATCACTAATTGAGAAAATGCCTTACAGCTGGATCTCATGGAGACATTTCTTCAAGGGAGGTTCCTTTTTCTGTGATAACTCCATCTTGTGTCAAGATGACACACAAAACCGGTAGAGATCATTTATTCATTTATTCTTTTTTTCATTCTCTCTGTTCTCTCTCCCCCACTTCTTGTCCCTCTCCCTCTCCCCCTCCCCTCCCCTTCCCCCCTCATGTTGCTTTCTTCTTTGGAAACTCTCAGATTGTTCTATTTCTGGAAACTTCTTCAAGATGTATCCATTATATCAGGAAATCTGTTTAATATGGAAACAGTCGACATGGTGGTCGATTCTGGAGACAACCAACATGGCGGTTCATAGCCTGGGCTTTGAAGATGCCATGTATTTTTAACTATTGCTTATGCACTAATATCTCCTGCTTGCTGTTGTCTCCTTCCTGAACTTCTGTTACCATGAACTAGCTCTCAGATTTTCTTAACTCTTCTCCATTTTCCCCATCTGTTGTATTTTTATTCTGATGCCTAAGATATTTCCTCAACTTTATTTTTCAACCTGTTTTTGAAATTTCTGCCACATACACATTTAACTGCAAGAATTTCTTATTTTACTTTTTGTTTTTCAGACAGGGTCACACGGTATAGTCTTGGCTGTCCTGGAACTCACTGTGTAGTCCAGGCTGGCCTCGAACTCATAGAGATCTTCCTATTTCTGCCTCTGCCTCTTGAATAGGGTTGGAGGTGAGCACCACCATGTCTAGCTCTTTCTTATTTTCTGAATAGTCTTCTTTATAGAGTCCTATTTTGCTTTTGATAATGTATTTTCCTATGTGTCTAAAGATGTCAAGACTTTTCAGTCTCCTTGTGCTCTTCTCATTGTGCATTTCCTCATTTGCATTTTCCCTTGAAATAGTTTGGGTGTGAAATATCTCTGACAAGCTGTGTGTGAACCGCCATGTGGGTGCTGGGAAAGGAACCCAGGTCCTCTAGCAGAGCAGCCAGTGCTCTTAACTGCTGAGCCATCTCCCCAGCCCTAGAAATGCTTTTTAATAAACAGTTTCAATCAATCTTACTTTAGCCCCACCCCAAAAACTTCTACTGCAGGGAAAAGGAACAAATTATAAACATTAGTACTGAATCAGAATACTTTGAAAAAACAGTATATATCAAAGAGACAATGTTACAAAAGGAATGCTACAAAGAAAACTTCTACACAGAGAGACTGAACAACTTAGATGAAATGAACCACTTCTTAGGGAGTGGTACGTTACTAATATGAAATATATAACTTGAGTATCTTTATAATCATTAAGAAAATAAAATTCACGATTAAAATCATCCCCCCCCCAAAGATATCTTCAAGCTTTATGTCTGTGCTGGTTTTCCAGTTGTTCTATCTGTGGTTGAAAGGAGTATTAAATCCACAGCTATAGTTACGGTTTATTAATTATGCTTAGCTCTATAAACTCTTGCTTGACAAGAGTTTAAAGCTTTGTTATTTGGTGAATATATGTTTAGAGTTGCTATGCCATCCTAATGGGCTGACCCTTTCTCACTAAGTAGTATCTTTTCGTATCCTTGGTATTTTTATCTGATATTGATATAATCATGTATACTATCCTTTGATTACTATTTTATATAACATATCAATCCCCATTGTAACTTTTAAATTGCCTCTGCTGTTGTATTTGAAATGAAAATTTTAGATTTTTTTGTTGTTGCTGTTTAAGGTTCATGAATGTTTTGCCTGCGTGTACGCTTTTGTACTACACGAGTGCCTAGTGCCCTTGGTGACACCAGAAAGGGTATGGGATCACTCGGAACTGGAGTTACATGTAGTTAAGAGTCACATTGTAGGTGCTGGGAACCTAACCTAAGAGCATCAAATGCTTTTAACCAATGAGCCAACTTTCCATCCCTGAAAGGAGTTTCTTGTAATAACATAGTCTCTCATATTTTTCCAATTGTGATCCTTTTTGAGCATGAGGGTCTAGGGAGACAGGGTCTCACTATATAGATCAGGCTAGCATAGAACTCATTAAATAGCCCAGGTTGGCCTCCCATTAATGACCATCCCTTGCATCTGCCACCTAAGTGCTGGGTTTACATACAAGTACCTCCATGCCCAGTTTCAACCTTGGTCTTTTAATTAGTGTATTTAGACCATTTGTATTTGATATAATTGATTATTTATATGTTAATGCTTACATATGCCATTTTATCTTTATTTTCTACTTGGGTTCTTTTTTCACTCAATTCTGTTTTCATTTTTTATGTCTTTTTATGGATTCCTTGAACTTTTTTTTTTTTTTTTAGAACGCCATTCTGAATGTTCTTGAATGTATCCTTCTGTGTACCTTTCTATGGGTTCCCATTTGGCACTGTATTGCAAACACTAACTCACCAGTCTTCTGGTCGCTATCATTTTAAAAGTTTGGATGTGGTATATACAGCCTTACCATATTTACATTTACCTTTCCTATTTAAAATACAATCTTCTTAAATACTTCCCATTATAGTAACATTTAACAAAATACATAAGATTATGCTATAATTTTTCTTTCAACACTCAAGTATAGTTCAGAAAACTCCAGAGGAGAAAATTGCGTCTGCCCATATTTTTACTGTTTTTTGTTGTTTTTCTGTCCTTCTTGATGGTCCATGATCCTTTCTTCTGTCACTTCCTTTCTGTTGTAAATCTTCCCGGCAGCTCTTCTCCCGTGTGAACGGGCACCGTGTGTATGCTAATGCCAGGCCCGTGTGGAGGTCAGAGGGCGAACCCATGCAAGTCGGTTCTCTCCACCTTGTGGGTCTCCACGATCAAACTCAGCTGTCAGGCATGATGCCACGCACCTTCACCTATGGAGCCACCATGCTGGTCCTCTGTAGCCATTAAAAACCAAAACAAACAACAAACAAGCCAAAACCCACCGCATTTTCTTTATATTTATTTTTTTTTACGTGTATGAATATATTGCCTTACTGGTAATAGAACACAGGTCCTCTGCAAGAGCAACATGTGTTTTTAATCACTGAGCGTCTTTCTAACCCCCAGGAGCCACTTTTACCATAGTTTTCCTTTGGCTGGGGATATGTTAATCTCTCTTTCATTCTGGATAGTTGTTTCCACTAAGCAGAGGGTAGCGGGTTGACAGTGTTCGGGTGAAATGTGCTATATCCCTCAAGCTTCCATGGCTGCTGCTTCAGAGTTAGCAGTTATCCAATCGCTTTTCCCTCGGGTGGAGTGTCATTTTCTCTGAACCTTTTCAAGACTGGTTTGCTTTTCTGAGGTTTAATTGTGGGATATCTTGGCACGGGGTTTTCCTGCTCAGTCCTACTCGGAACTTGCTCTGATTTATGGGTCTTGTTCAATTTGGAGGCGTCTGGCCATCCCTTTTCCGGCAGTTTTTCAGGTCTGCCGATTTCCTCTTGGGAACTCTGGTGGCATAGATTTAGACCCTTTGCTGTAGTCCCACAAGCCTCTGAGGCTCTGTCCCTCCCCCCCCATTTTAGTCTTTCTCCATTATTTAGATGTGGTCATTCTAGTTGTTTTATCTCCAAGTCACAGATTGATTGATTGATTCATTCATTCATTCATTCATTCATTCATTCTTTCTTTTCTATTTCTTATAGTCTGCCTTCAGCCCACTCATCATGCCTTTTAATTGGGAGCTGTATTGTTAAGTTATCAAACTTCCTTCTTTATTTCTTTACTGAGGCTTTGTCTCTTGACTGGAGTCTGGTGTGCTTATAATTGCTTACTGAAAGGTTTTATCATGGCAGCTTTAGAATCTGTGCTGGGTGGGTCATTAGCAACTGGGTTATCTCAATACCAGCACCCACCGATTTTCTCTCCTTCCCCCACCCTTAATTTGGTTTAATATCTTTCTGATTCTTCCTATGACAAGTGACTTGTTTAGACCCGAGCTTTTTCATATTATGATATAAGGCTCCTTGTCTTATGTACTTTACAGGGCTTTCGATGACAGTTTCCACGGGGTGGTGGCTGGTGGTGGAGTACTGTCACTGACAGGATGAGGTAGAAGTCTGGCTTTCTGCTCAGCTTCCATTGACAGCCAGAGAGGGTTCCTTATCTCTACTGGCCCGGGTGAGGGCTGGCCTCCCTTACTACACTGGTGAGGTTTAGTCACCACCGATTCATGGTATAAATCCTGACTGCCTGCTAGGCCTCATCTGATGCCACCTGGCAAAGGGGAGGAGTAGTGCTTTGTCACTTGGGGTTGCAGAAGGAGGTAGCCAAGCTTTACGGAGATCTCAATTGACACCAGCTGTGGGTAGCTTGTTATTAAGTTGCTCTCTTCATGCCTGTCTTGGACATACGTCTAGAGAGTATGTTGGGATAACTTAACAGACTGAGACCAGGAATCTAAGCCTGATTGAATCTAAATTCAATTTCTGAGTGAGGGTGGGACGCTAGCCCCCCCTTTTTGGTTTATGATTGAAGGGCTGATATTAAGTTTGTTTTCTGACTTGCTAGGCCACTCCTTTGCTGATCTTTTGATTTGAGAAGGCATAGAGTGCCTTCAGCATCTGTTAGTGGCTCTGGGTTGCTAGCATCTTCAGCTCAATCCACCCACACGAGTATATCAAACAGAACACCAGGGACTTTGCCACTGTGCCATCCCTGGGTCCCTCTGCTCCAAACTAGAATTCTTTCTGCTCCCACCTTTCAGAGCCTTCTTGAGCTTATGGGGTACACAGGAAGGAAGAAGAAAAGTCTGTGAATTCCATTGTCCCGGAAGTTTCCAGTGCATTTTTCCTGTTCTTTTAAGTGTAGAAACACTCATTTACATGTGCCTCAAATCACAGGCTTTGGAACGGATGTGGAACGATTGCCATGGAGCTTTTCTTCCTGTTAGAAACCAGGGGGCCCGGAACCTGTAAGCATCATCCACAGCTGTGTGCCCCAAATCTCCCAGCAGAGCAGGAGCCGAACTGGAATGCACTGTCTGGCTTGTGCAATTCTGCAGCTGGTACACTCTCTTAGGCTTCTAGCCTGAGGTGCCTAGGCTCAAATACTGGAAGAATGGTCTCACGGGATCTGACCAGGCTAGCTTGGTGGATTCAAATGATAGGGCTGTCTACTTAGTAAGCAGGAACTAACTGTCCATCAGAGATGCTCTCCAGCAGTCTCACCAAAGGTCTGGCCTCTGGACCACTTGTCTGCTATGTTAGGATTGCAGGTTCCTCTAGCCTGCCCTAGAAGATGGGTATTGCAGGAAAGGGGTGCGGGTCACGCTCTTTCAAGCTTTGCTATAAAGGGAAATTGGGATCGATTCATGATGGCTTGACCCTCTTCAAAGTGCAACAGACAAAGTGATTCCCTTGAAGCAACAAGCCCCTGTTGAGACCACCCAGCTGCTCCATTATTTTCTGGGAATATAGACTTGGTGAGGAAGGCCAATGCAGTTTTAGTTTACGGGAATATGCCTGAGCTTTGAGGGTCATGGTGCTTCCTCTAGGGGAAGCAAGATGGGAACAGGCTAGTTAGAAGCAGCAGACAGTGGAAGACTAATGGGATTAATGCTTGGGATTCATTAGCAGAAGATTCTGGAACCTTTCCAGCCCTCCCCAGCAAATGGCCCAAACTGCCCCCTTAATAGCATTAAGTGAAATTACAAATCAGAGAGGCTGGCTGATCGATCTCCTTGGGGCTTCTCTCAGACTCTGAATGGGGGTGGGGCTGATCCTTTGTGGGAGCTGCTATCACGTCTCTGACAGCAGCTGCAGCATCACCCAATCTATTGGGTCAGTTTTCTCTCCCCTGCTAGAGAGGAATACTGTCCAAACAAGCATCTTTGGCTCATAGTCAAAGCTATCCCTCACCACTTTCCCACTCCACAGCTTTGATACCCACCCTCAAAAGGAAGCCAGACAAAGAGAACTTTCCAGAGAGTTCAGACATTCCCATGGCTGCAAGTCTGAGGTTGGAGATATGTCCTGAGGAGAAAGACCATGTGGAACTTGCTGGGGGCTGGACGAGACGACTTCCTTTTCTCAGCTGGAGGATGTCTCTTAGTATCTCACAGGCATGAGATACCACTTGCTAGGTATCACTGCTTCCCATGGCCAGGTTCTGCTAAGTTCTTGGAATTTCCCAGGAGGGACCCTGTAGCCTCAGGCCATTTTCTTGGGTTCTCCACTGCCATGATAATCTGTCTCTTCTCTCCCCAGCACAAGATAGATGACCTTATCACCCACATCCTACCTTCCTTTCTAAGACACTCGGAGAATGAATAGGTCACAGTTCTCCAGAGAAACCAAACCAATAGGGCAGACATAGACTAGGACATTTGCTGTGGGAACCAGCTCATCTCAGAAGTCCTATGATAACCCTGTAAGTCAGAAATAGTGGGAAAGCTGGCATTTGATTAGGTCTGAGTCTGAAGCTCTGAGACACAGGAGCTCCAGGGTATGGAGGAAGGAGGAGATAGAACCCCCCACCCCCACCCCAAACCCAGAGAGAAAGAGGAGCTTCTCCCTTCTGCTCTGTCATTCTGTCTGGACCCTCAGTTGTTTAGTTGATGGCTGCCCATATCAGGAAGGTAACTCTTTGTATAATTTGCTATTGCAAAGGCAAATCTCTTCCCCAAACACCCACTAAACATGCCCAGAAATAATGTTTTCCCAACTAGCTGGGCATCCTCTAATCTATTCAAGTGGACACATGAAGTTATCCATTATAGGAAGACAACCAAGCCAGGTACAGAAATGAGAGCAGAAACACAGGCAGTGGGCTTCTCTGCAGAGGTTCAGCAGCTAAGGGGAGACCTCAATGTCCTGCACCTCACTGATCCCAGTCAGGAGAGGCATCAACAGCAGAACAGGCCCAAAGTGATTCCTTTATGATAGTAACAAAGGATAGACTGGACTGTTTGCCTTGGGGTTTCATGAGCATCCAATGGCATCAAACCTCATAGCCATACCTAGAGGCCCACGGAGACTGACCATGGAGAGTTCTGCTTCAGATAGTAAGCACAGGGGTCTCCATCTGCCCAGGAGAATCTTATCTCTACTTCATCAAAACGGGAAATCAATTCCAGTGATTATTCTATTTCCTCAATTTTAATATCCTTCTGATTATGAGATGCTCCCTTGATTCAACAGCCACCTCCCCCCCAAAAAGTGAAACTTCACAATAAATATGCACATCTATTTTAAGACCCATGCCTATTTCAGAAATGTTAAGATGTGTGCTGGGAAGGGGAAAGATGCATATTATAATTAAGAGAAAATGGTAATTGAGAGATAGTCGAGCCTATTGCCTGATTGAATTCATCAGTAAATGCAGTCGGCATGTACCATTGGTCTGCACCATGGGAGAAAAGGCATTTTAGTGAGGGAGTTGTGTGTGTTGGTGAGCATCCTGGTCAATTGCTCAGTGGCTAGGTTTCCTCTTAGGGTAACAACTGGGGGCCACAGTCACACCTGGCATCTCATTCCAAATGACAGGCAGAAAAATTACAAACACAAGTCCTCCCCCTCCTTTCATCAGATCCTCTCCGTCACTGCCCAAGGGTTCAGATCTCCTGTGGTGTCACCAACACCTCCTATTTCTGAACTTTGTTCTGGAACACCCTTGCTTTGTTTGGAAATCCCGGCTGCAAGGCACCATGAAACAGAAGAAATTGAGGCAGGATGATCCAGAATTGCAGGATGACATTTATCACCAGATCTGCAGACAGAAGCATAGTCCTGAGTGGCAGCAAGACTAGTTGGACCCCCCAGAGTTGTGCCAGAAGAAGGTGATTATATACTGTTTAGGACAGAAGTGAGTTCATCTAAGCTGGAATGTACCTGGTTTGTGCTAAAATATCATCAGGCATAATCCTGGCATTAGAGTCTAGTTGAAAAGCTAGAAACCACTGGTTGTAGTTTGCCGTGAAATTTCAGGAGAAACAAACTAGAGGGACACAGATGCATCATGGTAGTTATAACTCAAGATGGCTGCAGTCACGTCAAGCTGAATCCATATAGACTTTTGCCAGAAGCACTGGGAATTCTCCTGCCCATCATCCGGCTGAAACATCAGCGTGAGCATTACCACTGCCCCCATCCTAACCACACCCTCCCAGACTCTATACAGAGAAGCCTGCAGCCAGATGTCTGGTGCTATGTCTCCGAGTCCAACCCCTTCAGGTCCCAGGCTTTGCTGATGTGGTCTTCCTAATCTTGGATTCCTATATGTTCTATCAATCTGTTGTTCTGAGGAGAAAGTAAGGACAAGGACTAGATCATGTGATGGGACAAGAGCTGGTGACAAGCCAACAGAGTGACAAGAATGCCTAAGGTGTGAGGTGGGGGATGGTGGAAAAATTTTGTAAAGAAAAACTTCAATTTTGATTCCTGCTGGGAAAGAAGAAAAAAATGAGCAAACACCAAGAGGGATGGAGCCTTTGTAGGTGGCAGACAACTCTGAAAAAAGTAGAGCACCTCTTACCTCTTACCTTTCACCTTTCACCTCTCACCTTTCACCTCTCACCTTTCACCTCTTACCTTACTACAGTCCATCTTCTCTATATTTCTAAATTTTCTATTTTTCTCTATCTTTCATGCTGTAGCTCTCAGCCTAGGGGTTAAGAGCCAACCCTTGCCTATAGGTGTTTGGGAATGTGTGGTTGTCACAATGACAAGGCTCCAGTGCCATTGAATGGATGGGACCAAGGATGCCAAGAATAGCTGAAGCTTTGGGAATAGTTTTGCCCAGGAAAGAATGGCCTTTTCCAAATGCCAGTGCCAGGCAGAGAATCAGTCTGGCATGCCCTTTGCCTGCTGTTAGCACACCCCTGTCCTGGACTGTGGCAGGACCTCTCTCTATCGTGGGCATGCCTCTTGCTGCTGAGAAGGGGCATGACCTCTCTCACCATGGGCATGCCTCTGTGCTGCTAGGCAGGGGCATGACCTCTCCCTACCATGGGCATGCCTCTGTGCTGCTGGGCAGGGGCATGACCTCTCCCTACCATGGGCATGCCTCTGTGCTGCTGGGCAGAAGTATGACCTCTCCCTACCATGGGCATGCCTCTGTGCTGCTGGGCTGCCTTCCCTGGCCATCACCCCATCACACATTTGGAATTTTCCGTTACCAGTGGAACTTTCTTACCAAGCTAAGGGAGACAGATGGGAAATTGTCAAAGAAAGCACAAAGCATAAAAACAGAAGAGCAGCGACAGATTTTTGAGTCTCAGTTCGCTCAAACCTATTCATTCTATCACACAGACCCCCCCTTTTTTTAACTCATGATTTTCCTAATTGAAGTGATATAGTAGACAAGGTCTCAGTTGTTTTCCTACTTCAAGAGCACCTCAGGGTCATCCTGGCCCTGATGCTGGCCTGGCAGACTCCTAAGACTGGCCAAAGGCCAATTCTGGGCCTCCCTTAGCGTGTGACTTAGAAAGAACATGGGCTCAAACCCTTTGGTACCCAAGCTGAGATGACCTCTGGCCTCTCCTGGCCTTTGATCTTTCATGTTGACTTCAAACAATAGGTCTCTGAACAAGAAGTGGTTCTCTCTCTGTGGAAATGCTTTGTTGCAAAAGGGAGGACTCACAGCCTTGTGAATTCATGCAGGAAAAGTTCACTGTTTGCTCTAAGTCTAAAACAAGGGCCACTGAGTCTCTGCTTGTTGGTAACCCCGGGGCCCAGGCTTCTTCCACCTGATGGCCCCTCCCTCATTGGTTTCTAGGTTACTATGGCTGTCTGCATCCAGCATCCAGGAGAGGAAAGCGGGTACCTGATTATGGTTTCCATGGAACAGCCCTTACATGCTACATCTTTGATTCTGTTGAAAGGCATGAGATTTCATGGTGTCCTCTAGCTGCCAGAGGCTGGGAAATGCATACTGACTTACGTGTGAGACCATGAAGAGCTGGCTTAGTCCTCAGCATATGTCCTTCTCTACCAGAATCCAGATTTCTCCAAGTCCCACAGTCCTTTTCTCTCTCATTATTGGCAGTCTAAAAACAGTTTTCTGGTTAGCAATAAGTGGCTGGTTTCTCAAAATGTTAGACATAGAATTATCACGTGACCCAACAGTTCTATCCCTAGGGATATACCCAGAACTGAAGTAGAGACAAACCAATACTTGGTCATACACAGGCACAAGTAGCCCAAAGGAGAGAAAAACCAAAAGTCCATCAATGGAATCAGTATGGACACCCAGCAGAGTATTATTTGTCCATAGAAAGCAATGAAGTATTGACCCATACTAAAGCATAGATAAACCTCCAAAGGTCTACAGTAAATGAAAGAAGCCAGGCACAAAAGGATGCATACCACGTAGTCCTTCCACACAAAATATCCAGAGTAGAAAATGCATACATAGAGAAGTCTGGTGGTTTCCCAAGGCCAGGGAGGAACTGCTTATTGGGCCTGGGGTGGGGTGGGGGAGGTTTGGGCTGGGTGTATGTGTGTACTTTCTTTTGGGAGTAATGAAAAACCAGTTAAAAATACTGTCATGTATAGATACCACTGAAATGTCCACTTGAGAATGGTTGACTTTAGTTGTGTGAATCATAAGACATTAAAACTTGGGGTCAATCATTCTAAAAGGAAGCATTAAATGTCTGGATTTGTCTTTTGGGAAGACTTTCTTTGACCTATCATCTTCGTTAATTGTTTTAGTTCAAATCACATGAAGGGACCATTCTGACCTAGTCTTTTAATGACACTGGGGGATTCACTGACCATCTCGCCCTCAGCCTTTGAACTCCCTCCTAGCATTCAGTTCCTGCTAATGCATTTCTAAGTCATAGAGTCTCCTTTAGAGAGTTTGTTAGCTGACCACTGACAATAGACATTCTGCACACATTGTTGTTTCCACCCACTTCTGTAGCTTCTCATCTTCTTTGCTGCCATGCTTGCCCTCCTTCCCCGCCATCTTGGATGCCATGGAGAAGGTTAAGACCTACAGCATCCCTGGTTCTGATCCTTTCTGGGTACATGACCCTGGTCAAATAGTCCTCTTAATAATGAAAACAAATCTACAGAGAAGTTATATTCTGTTCATGCTTCAAATTCAGCAGTGCCTGCACAATGTTTTGTGCTGCCTTTGAGAAAGGCAAAAGCCTCTGAGGGTAAGACCCATGCCCTATTCACTTTTCCATTCTTAGCACTTAACATGGTGCCTCGATTATATATAGTAGCTGCTCAATAAAAATGGATTAAACAGATGAATGGCCCACATGTAATAGGATACGATAAGAGAGACCGTTTTCTCATACGAATAAACAATCCAATCGAAGCCATTGTCTTGTAGAGAGAGCAGCTTTTACTTAAAATCAATGGATGTTCATTCCTGCGGACCAGCACAAAGGAGTCATTATTTAAGATGGGCAAAGATTATACACACAGACAGGCTCAAGGAAGGAAACAAGCTGTGTTAGAAATAGTAATATAGAGCTTAGTAAGCTGGGGGTGGCAGTGAGTGGGCAAAAAGGTGCTCACAGCAGGGCGGGAGCCTGCTGCAGGCAAAGGGAACCTCTAGGCAGTGTGCCTCAAAGATGTGCATTTGGGGCACAGTGATGGCGTAGGTGGCAGTCTCAGGCAAGCCCATCAGAGGGAGAGAGAGAGGATCCCAGGACTGGAAGAGGGACTGGTGTAAGAGGGCATGGCGGGTGCTGTAGAAGATCATACACAGCCAGATGGCAAGTGATAGCGTTAAAGGGGACAGCAGGCTCGCTCTAGGCAAGATTTCTAAAAAGAATGATGAAATTAATCATCTTTGGAGAGTGAATGGGAGTGAGCTTTGGACTCTCAGCTTTAAAGGGATCGACTTTTTGCAGCTGACTTCTCTGCCAGGGAAGGGGTGAGAACCTAGGTGCTCCAGAACTCCCTAGAAACAAGGCTCTCAAACTAGCTCACATGATCATAGTGGAGCTGTGGGATCTCAGCTCATGAGGTTGGTGGGGCTGTGACCAAGGCCAGAGTGAATGTACAAGCGCAAGGTGCTAGCACAGGTTAGCTCGGAAACCAGACTTTCAGCCAAACTGATGATGGACTGTATCCATAAATCCACGGGATTTAATGTATATACAGTTCAGAGATTTTCTTTCCTGGTAGCAATGTAGATTTAGTCTGGATGGCTATGCTTATTAATTCTAATAATTCTCTTTAGAATACAAGTCTATGAAAGACTGAAAAGAGCTATGATCCAAGGTTCAAGGAGAAAGGGAGATGGCTCAGCCTTTAAGAGCATGTGTTGCCCTGTCCTTAGAGGCACTGCAGGTGTCACATGTGCAGCAGTAGGTGGCAGAGAGGAGAGAGGCTGTGTCCAAGCTCAGTGTTCTGACCTGTGAACATCTGAATGATTAGTAGCCCAGGATGACCCTTTCCTGGTGTCACAATGTACAAACAGGGCATAGCACTCCTGAGACCACTCCTGAGATGGCCCCAGACACTCAGAGACCTTGGACAGCACAAAACAGAGCAAGTAAGTGGTCAAGAAATGGAAGAGAAAGAGAAGCAGAAGGGTGTGGGCACAATAAAGAGAGGCAGAACTGGAGACTCAAAGGTAGTGAGGAACAGCATGGTGTGAGTAGCCAATGATGCCACCTGGGACCATGGTGTGGTCCTGGCCTCTGCTGCCACCTGGGGCCATGTCTGGGTCTGTGGCTCTGCAGCAGCTGGGGTCTATTATCACCAAAGGTCAAGTAGACTCCCTGGTCTGGGCTGCTGTCCACTAGGGGACATGTTGATGTCTGAGGGCTGTGTAGAATGGGTCTCACCCCACACATGAACATCATGGAAGAGCCCTGGGGAGAGCAGGCTGCACATTGCAGGAGTTATGGGTGAGCCAGCACTTGGAATATAATAAGTGTGGAAGAGCCCCAGTGGTGGCATGGATGAAGGAGAGGTACCTCACTTCCTCCTCATCCCTCACCACCTCCAGCAGGTGGGAGACCTAACCCTGAGGTCAGGAGAGCAGGGGAGCTGTCCCTGCCCCTCTCTAGCTGCAGCACTCAGAAGAGCAGGTTCTGCACCTCACCTAAGGAACACAGTAGAGCTGACCCTGGCAGTGGGGCACAAGCAAGCAAGCTGGCCTGAGGGAATGAGCATGGGAGAGCTGGCCTTGTCACTTGTCTGCTGTGCAGTGATAAGGGCAAGGGAGAGATGACCCCCACCCCACCCCTTGCCACCTATGGCGGGTAGGAGAGCTGGCCCCAGGATCCTGAGAGTGGGAGAACCAGCCAGGCCCCTCACCGGCTGCAACGCTCGCTGGGGATGGTGGGCCCTGCACCTTGCCTGGGCAGCAGGGTTAAGCTGGCCCTGACTGTCAGTGAGCCAGCCCCGAGGGTGTGAAAGCAAGAGAGCTGACAGACTGACCATCTCAGATACCTCTCAGGCCCAGATTCAGCCCTTTGCCTTGACCCACCCCAACACCACATCGTTGATGAGCTGCTGGAGCACACGAAGGGGCCAGTCCTGCAGATCCAAAACTCCAGGATCTCCATGACACAGGGCAACAACAGGATAGCCGAGAGGAGTCCCAGTGAGGATCTAGTACTGATAGAGTAGCAGAAGCCAGAGGCCCCACACCGGACCAAGAAGTCATTGCAATAAATATTTGCAAGCAAAGAGGTGTGGACAAAAGGGAATCCTGTGACACACTCCAGCTTCCACAATGAGACTTTTCTTTCTGTTGGTGGGTGGTTGCAAGGGTGGAGGGCAGGTGTGTGTGTGTGGGGGGGAGATGAGTTGGATTGCAGTGCATGATGTGCAATTCACAAAGAACCAATAAAAAGTTTTTAAAAATCATGTGTTGCTCTTGTGGAGGATCTGAGTTCGATTCCCAGCACCCACCTAATGGGTCACAACCCTCTGTAAGTCCAGTTCTGGGGGGCTGACTTCTACGAACAACCATAAGCATGGTGAATAAACAGAAAATGCAGAAAAAGTACTCACACATAAAATAAAGTGAATAAATCAAACTTTTTTTTTGGAGGGGGGAAAGGAAGGAAAGAAGGGAGGAAGGAAGGAAGGAAGGAAGGAAGAAAAGGAGGGAAGAGAGTCCTGTTGCGTTGCAGTGTAAATGATCAGATGTGTGAATGTGGGTATCCCTGAAAGCTTTTAGCCTGCTTTGGACCCCTTGTCCAGATGACACCTGCTCCTTCTCTGAGGACTACAGACTACTAAGCTCTGCTCTCTTGTACAAGGATATGGCTGCCCATGGCTTCCTGGTTGTGCTCACACAAGCTCTCAGCAACACATGCTCTGTCCAAGTTTTGGAGAGGTTTAGCGAATCTTGCATAGTCACTGCCTGCCTGGGGCTCCGAGCCCTCAACCTGACTTTTACATGAGTTCTTGTCTTCTCAGCTATTTTATGAGCTGGCCCTTTTCCCCCCATACATTTCCTTTCCAGAGTACATCAGTCTAAGTGAGTCCTGACGTTTGCAAAACTGGATAGGAACAGATATAGAAATTGATGTCTTTGTCTTGAGTGGTGGCAGGAAATATACCCTTAGAGACAGGAGCAGGTGATAGGGCCTGTCATCTGCCTGGCTAGAGATGGGAAGGCAGTGCAAATTCACCTTCTAGCTGTCTGAGGGTGAAGGAGAAATCAGTTTGCACCTGTGAACATTACTGAAGACCATGGCAGGCAAAGCCAAGGATCTTTGGCTCGTGCTCGGGCCCCCTGGGTCACAACCCCTGAGCCCTCTAGATTTCAGTGCAGCTGTGGATTGTCATGTCCTAGTCTGTACTAAGGTTTCTGCTTTCCTGTCTTGAGGCTTTACCCAAAGTCAGGGACAACAGCCAGCCTCCTCAAGAGAAGAAGTTACCATTCTTGAGGGGAATTAGAGCTGGGGCCTAAATGTTCCCTTTCCTTTCCTTTTGAGGTGACATCTATCCCTCCACATGGATGGGAGTGAGTCCGCCACATTGGCTGGTTTCCCTTTCCTATCTCTTTCTCAATGGTTCATTATCTACTTGCTGGGCAAACCTGCAGATGAACTTAGCGTCAGTAGAATGATTCTGGAGAGGAGCTGGCCAGGACTGGAGCCAGCAGCTTGCTTATGCCAGGAAACCTAAGGAGAGTGTGGAACTCAGATTCATGGATCTCAGTTCAAGCTATGGGGACAAAGGCATGAGGACTTTCTGGTTCCCAGTGGCTGGGCTTATACTGCCCAAACTGCAAACACAGTCTGATCTAAGGTGGTTGCAGCACAAATTTATTTAAAACCACAGATTCTCCCAGTTTTCTAGTGTAGAGCATTGAGTGTTCGTCAGAAATAAGTAGGGACTCAATAGTTAGAATAAAGTTGTCTGAGAAGAACCAGGCATAGAACTCACTTTCACGAAACCAATCTTGTGAGACACGGCAGCTCCTCTCTGAAGACGATGATCCTATCTTGCTTGGAAATTCTAGGCAGCTACCTTGCCAGGGAGGAATCAGGGCCCTTCTTTATTTCTAGGCTGAAACAAAGAACTAGAGGCAAATCTCACAGGCAGAGGGGTGTAAGAGGGGTGAATTACAGAGATAAACTGAAGGAGAAATACACACCCCCCAAAAATACTGTGTTGTGGATTAAGGTGATCACCAGAAATGTGGGGCGTTCACACAGGTGTGCTTTAAGGAAGAGCATGTGGAAAACAGATTACAGGAGTGTTTGAACTTGAAGACTAAGGAGGGACTCTCTAAGGTTTCCCCATCTAATCCAGTCACCTGCTGTGCTCCTGGTTCTTTTTGACTGAGACTGAACTCCACCTGGATTCCTACTGAACAGAGCTGAGGAGCCAGTCTTTGGGACACAGGGAGGAGATGCAAAGAATCTGGGAGGGAGAAATAGGTTTCTATAAGCCCTAACTGTGTACTCTCTAAGGAGTCTGGAGCTTGTATCCATCCTGGTGTTAGGAGGGTCACATTCTGTCATCCTGGCGTCATGGTTAGAGGTCAAAGCTTAGAATGGAAGATGTGAGTATCATTCGCTCTGGAATAAAGATGAGGGATTTTCCTTCTGTCTCCAATCTTGGGAGAGAGAAGGGCCCTGCTGAGGAGTCATCAGAAAGACAGAAGCAGAGAAGTCTGCATCTTTATGTCCTGGTTGAATGCCTGAGACAGCCAAAACCAATCACACAGCCCTACAGTTTGTCACAGCACAAATTTAGCTTAAAACCATAACTTCTCCCAATTTCTAATGTGGCGCATCAAACATTGATCTGGTCTGAGACGAGACATGAGTAAAGCTACAGAAACAGGGCATGTGTTGGGTGTATAGCATAAAGCAGCCATTCTTCCAGCATGTGGCCTGTGATGACCTACGGGTTTCCCAGTGGTTGGGTAAACAAAATAGAAAGACCTGGTCTGAGTTCTCTATCTATAGGGCTGCCTCCCACCATGGGACCCCAGCATCTGGGGTCCCAGTGGTGAGTGCATTTGGTGGGAGAGGCTGGGAGTAAGGTTTTAGGCAAGCCAGAGCCAAATCTCAAGTCAGGATCCACCCAAGAGTTCATATGTGGAATAGCAGCCCAGCATTTGGTGCCTGCCCCACAGGGAGCTCAGCCACCAGCCAGAGAACATTGGACAGCATTATGCCCTGGTTCCTGTATCAGTTCATAGACATGGGGCCTTTCTGTGAGGGGAGAGCCAAGGAACAGCCTAAGAAGGCACTGTAGAGCAGGCCTTCCTGGAGCCATCTGTGACCAGGAGACTGGGCTACCAGAGGCCCTAGAATTATTAGACTCTGGCCCATAGAACATCAGTTCTTGGGAACCCAGAACAACACTTTATCCACTGTCACTGTGCTTTTGTGAGCCAGGTGATAAATGGATTTTTAACTGACTGTTTCATGTAGACTGGTGGGGACACTAATCCCATGGCATATTCCCCCCAGCTCCAGAACAGATTTCTTTGACCACTGGAGAGCTCCTAGTATGGCTCCTGATCCATAAAATAAGGGCTGATTCCATAGGCTCACTTTTGAGGGTCTGGAGTGCCCCCAGGATTCATGGAGATACTGAGTGGAACCATTAGCATTCGCTTCAAGCGGTGCCCAGAGCAAAAGAAGGCTCTGTTGTAGGCCTGGTCACCACAGGTAGCTTGGTCCTATACAGACACTGTGAAGACCAATGTCTGTGGAAGAATAGGATTCCATATGGAGCCACGGGAAGGCATTAAAGGGAGATGTTCAGTGAGGTCCCTGGGCCTGGGGAGCAAAGTCATCCTCTTTACCCTGTTCATGTTAGAGCTAACTCTTGATTTTCTACTATACCTCAGAGACTGACTGTGAGAACACAGATCACATAGAGATCTTGCACTATGAGATTCACTCTGTCCCTGGTGCGATCCCGGTGCTCCAAGAAGGGCATGCTCAGCACCTCCATGTTGTGGAGGTTCAGGACATTTGGAACCAGGCCAACAGGTCTGAAAGACATGGACTAGTAACACTTGACTTGTACTTTTGACATACATGCTCCTGCCGTGCTGCCACATACCCGTCAGCTCATACCTGTGACCTCATGGAGAATAGCTCCCTAGGTACTGTCAACTGCAGAGGCAAATGGAGGCCTGGTTGATAGCTCTAGGTGACATGCTGATGCCACTCAACAGTGGACTTCTGTGGCATTAGAATCATTTTCAGATCAACCTAGAAGGATGCCAAGAAGGCACAAGATCCTGGGGACACTCTTAGCAGTGTGTAGAGACCATTCTTCCCAAGAGATGGTCTGAGGGATTTAACTACAGTGACTCATAATGAGTTATCCAGAAGGCCAGAACTCACATGTAACAAGATGAGAAAATTAGGAACCAGAAGGTTTAAGGGAAGAGGTCATGATGGACCCACACCTGCAAATCATAAAAACAACTACTCTCCCACCTGCCCAGCGCTCTCACCTCCGAGGCTGAACCAACTGTGTCACTTTCTGGCAATGTCAAAGACTCCTATTGCTTGGAGGGGAGCACACATGTCCTCCACATAACCTGTGTGTTCCCTGCATCTTAGCCACTTCCCTCCTTGCCAGTCCAGCTTGTCCCCCTGAAGCATGCCCTCTGCTTCAGCCTTTTATACCTCTGTGAATTCCTCCCTTGCCCAGTACTGTGTCCTGTGCATCTTTCAGATCTCAGCTCAAAGGCTACAGATGGGGTCCCAGATAGATGTAGGCTGGTCACTGCTGTTGACTCTAGAGCTAGACCTTGTGGCCTTCAATCTTGGCCCAGTCACTTGCTGGTAAGTTACTAATGTTCTTACGCTTCAATTTCATCATTTGTAAATGAAGCAAGGTTGGTGTGAGGATTAATTAATAGGCAATTAATACCAATAATAATGATTGGGCTTATTAAAAATAAAACAGAAGTATTTAATAAATAACGCATTATAGAATCTGCAAGCAGAGAGGCAGGCAGGGTCTAGCTTGGTGCATGCTATTAGTTGCACAAATGCAGACTGGTAGAGGAGTACTCTCTGTGTCTTCCCTTCTCAGCAGAAGCAGTGGCTTAGTAGCAGGCTCTCAGCAGGAGCTTGTGGGATGCAAGAATGATGTCTGGGATCAGCATCAGAGACCCAGCCTCAGTTTTATGTTTACTGAGAACCCTGGGTACACCATACCTGATTTTTGGCAGTTTCCTTATCTGTAGAAAGGATAATTCGATATTAGGTTGATTCATATCAAATACCATTTTTTCTCTTTGTAGATCGTGCACTTATATAATTCTACATTGATTTCCACCCCACCTCTGACTAAAGGATGCAGGAACTAATCTAAGGCCACTTAGAAGCCATAAACGGCTATGCAATGTCAGTGTTGATCATAACCAGATATACAAGATAAACTACTGCTGTTATGATTAAGAGTCAAATCATTCTGTTTCTGCAGTAAGCAGCAAACCTGAGAAACAAACTTAAAATTTAAATTTAGGTGATGGGTGTCATCAGAGTTGGTCTTGAACTTGGGGCTCTTGCCATAGAAGGGCTATGGGCTTATGTGTCTGTATAATAGCTGTGACAAAGAAAGAGGCAGCAGCCTGCATGTCTGCCAACTGCTGGGTAAAAGGTCTGAGTCTACTTCTGGGTTTAAAAACCCACCAAAATTCACCAATCTCTGAGCTTGAAACCCACCCATCCTTGAGCTTAAAAACCCATCAATCTCTGAGTTCGAAATTCTATCAATCTGTTGCCTTGTCTTGAAATCCCACCAATCCCCAGTGGAAATTTCCACACACACCCCCAAACCCCATATAAACCTGCCTCTTGTTCAGTTCTCTGTTGCTTCTCAAAGGAGCAGAGGCAGCCACCCTCTTCTGTTTCTCCCAGTAAATCTCTTGTATGAGGTTTGTTGTGTGATGTGACTTTTGTGGTGTCCTTGGCTTCCGACTGCCCTTCAGAGCTGTAACATTAGCATTAGGGAAACCTTACCCAGCAGTTGGAGAAGCCTTTCTCCTCAGGGCTCTAATACACCAACCAGCCTGTATTTAGTGTCATGTGGCTCTTGGGACCCCATCAAGAATTTTTCCAGTATTTTGGTGATTTTCCAGCATTTGGCTCCACCTCTCTTAGACAGCAAAGGTAATCTCATCCCCAGAATTCCTGAGTGGGCATTTGCTGGTGAATGTCAATACTCAAAGAGCCATGGGATCCAATCTAGGTAAATCCCCTGTCCCTGGTGTCTGGTGACAGACCTGTCTGTAGTCTAAGGCCTCTTCCAGCAAGCATCTGCTCTGTTCTTTCATCTACTCAGAAGGGCACCCATGCTGTGCACGGTCCAAAGAGAAGGTGGTAGGCCCTGACTGCTCAGAAGCTTCCACCAAGCTTGCTTGGCTAGCCCACGCTTCTACTCACTTCCTTTGAACCTCATTTGTCTTGTTCACTCTCCTGCGAAAGAAAGACTGTTAATAGATCATGTGTAGCTGAGAGGAAGTCATAGAATCCACAGCAATCCTAGGGGAAGACTCCTCAGTAATCACCTGGGGAAACCAAGGCCAGACCAGAGAGAGGAGGCTGGATGTGAACCTGGCCTGTGGGGAGCCCAAGCCACTCAATGCATTTTGAGCAGTGAACTGTTGATTCTAAGAACTGGGCTGTGTGGCACAGGGAAGTCCTGGGCTCTCCTGAATCTGCTTCTCCAGCATCATGGCCACCTTGCCTTAAAATCTTCCCTCATAGGGAACCAACCCCATGTAAAGTAACTATGGCAAAGCCCAGGGCGCAGAGTGCACTTTAAAGTGAGCAAATGTTACTTTTAATAAAAAGGACTTTGTTGCAGGATTTGAAAGCAAGGTAGAGGACTGTGGGTAGACAGATGGGGGGAGCAGGAGAGGGAAACAGTGCACCCCAGTATGTCAGATGTTGCCCTGTTTGGTCCTGTTTTGGTACAAGACTGGCATCCCACCACTCGGTCACATTCAGGGAACACCTCTTGCATAGTCACTGTGTGCCAGGCCAGGTGAAGTTTTCTGGCTGCAGAAACTAAGTCAGCGCTTCTCTGCCCCGAATGTGGTCTGTAGCTTGGGGGTGGGGAGCAACTTTCAGAGCCTGGGAATGCCAGGCTGCTGAGTTGTGCAGCAGAGGACATGAGGGAGAGGGTATTCTGGGCAGAAGGGGAGGTTTGAACAAGCGCCTCGAGGCACAAAATCAATTTGGAAACTGTGTCGGATGGGCATTAGCTGAGCAGCTGACAGCAAACAACTCAAAATAGCAATGGCTAGAGCAAGCTAGGGCTTCCTCTTTCTCTCTCTCTCTCTCTCTCTCTCTCTCTCTCTCTCTCACACACACACACACACACACACACACACACACACACACACACAAAGGAAGGGTAGGGCTGGGTACACAGTCCAGATGTAGAAGCCCCTCAGTTACCAGGAGCTGGGCAGGGAAAGCTCCACATAACCTGGGAGCTTGGATTTCAAGGTCCCAGAGGGACTTTAATTCTCTCAGACTATGGGACCTTGAGGACTCTCCCAGTTTCTTGTTCCCTCGCCTGTAAAGTGAGAATAAAAATATCCATCTATGGGAGTTGCTGTGGGGAGTAAATGGTTTACTACAGGAAATGTGTTTGGAACAGAACCCAGTGAAGGTGTACTTCAGCACTTTGCCCACTGCACAGAAGGCCCTGGACTCATCCCAGTGCAGAGAAAGAAGACAGAGAACAGAAAAGAATGGTGGCAAATATTTTAATATTTTGCTTTACCACCTCTGGCGTATGGCTTTTATTCCCAAGGTCCTTCATGTTTCAGTGGCTGCTGAAGCTCCTCCAGCCACCCCATCCCAATTCCAGACAGTAGAGATTTAAAAATACAAGGACCAAGGCTCCTCCTTCCAGCTGAGTCAGTTTCCTTTAAAAGGTTGTTTTTTCCAGAAGCCCACCGATCACATAATGCCTGGATTTGATCACTGGGCCTCTTGTTGCAACGAGGAGGCTCAGAACCTCCTTTTAGTTGGATTCTCTTGGAAAGGAAGATGAGCTTTGATCAGAACACATTGCAGGAGTTAGGAGTAACTGAGCCTCACGGATTTAAGCTAAGCTGCAGGAAGTCAAGCTCTGGACAGCAGTAACTGGCCTATTACATGCACAGGCTTGAAGCATCCTATTGACCTGCACTGTATCGTATTGACCTGAACTTTATTACTTTCAAAAGGGAAATGTGCTACTTTACCAGAGTTATCCTCTCTCACCCCTTATCCCTACAGCATCTCAGAGGCCTATATTGGAGGCGTGGGGTATTGGCCTGGAATTCTACCCCCTGGTTAGTCTGACTGAACAGCCTTGCATTACTCCACACAGGCAGGGTTGCTGAGCACAGGGCTGGCTCTCTAAGAAGACAGAAACCAATGCAAACATGTCCCCGTGCTCAAGGGAGATACTAGGGCAACATGCATCTGGAGGCCCTTCTGCAAACCAGGCCTGCAGGGTCCCCTCCCTGCCACGCTGGGGGCCCAGGCCACTCCTGTGATAGATGCGTCAGATGGTGACATCTGTCCCTGTGGTATCTCTATGGAGCTTTGACTCACCAATGGGAATCCTTTCTCCCTAAGGCAACACCTTATATTTTCAGGGCACCATTCCCAAAGGAGAAGCAGGCACACTGAGAGGTGGGTGGTTGGGGTCTGGTTTTAGTTCCCCTCAGGAAGACAGTTGTATTGTATCTGGAACCTCTTGCTGCAGATCTGTTTTCTCCATCTGAGAAACCTTCCACCAACCCAGCAAAAGCAGAAATAAGGAACACAGTTTGAGCGCCAGGAGGTCTATGAGAAGTGCTGTTGGGTGGTTCTGGCCCAGAGCCTTTCAGACAATGACAGGGCACACTTGGGTCTGGGCTGCAGCCACCACCATGGGATGGAGGCCGAGTAGCTACTCACCCATGTGAGGGCAAGGAGGAGTGGCTGTTGGCAGGAAGCCTCAGAGCCTGGAAGCACCTTGAATGGCTTCTGTCAGAGCAAGATAGGCAAGAGGAGGAGGGCCAGGCAGCTTCTGTGTCTGAGGACAGAGGCTCAGAAGTCACGCATGGCCTTCTGCCACATTCTGCCCTTTGGAGCTGTGTATCATTAAGCAGCACCCAGGCAAGGGGGAGTGCAGCCTCCATCTTTGGAAGAAAAGAGTGTTATTAAAAATATTCACAGAAATATTGAAAATCCTAAGACAGGATTTGGAAAGCTGGAGATGAGGAGGCCAGATGCTGAATCAGAAGGGAGAGTAATGAAACCCACCTCAAGCCTTCAGAGATTTGAAAGAAACACAGAAAATTATATTGACTTAGCTCGGAGGATCCTGTGATCCAGATCCAGAGATTTCTAAATACCAAGAGGATCTGATGTCTGCTTAGAAAACACTGTTGCCCAAGAGCCCTGAACTGTAAATCCTCATCGATGTCAAGAGATACAAACGTATCACCACTAAGGGCACCATCCTAGAAAGGGAAACTGGAGGCCAAGAGAGGCTGAGTAGGCTGACCTCAGGCCTCTGCTGTGGGTCAGGCAATGGTAGGAAGACTCAGGTCCTCTCACAAACCCACTGAGGTAGTTATACCTATTCCCATTTTACTGAAGAGGAAACAGAAACATAGGTATCAAAAATTATATATATATATATATATATATGCCTGTATATGTTAATTACATATAATTAATCATGGCATATATACATATGTATATATCGCATATATGGACATACTTGTATATTATATATATCACATACATGGGATGTATATATAAGCCCATATACATATATGTTTATGTCATCTAAATGAATATTCAGTCACAAAAGGCAGGACCATGATTCTAACTCAGTTGGTCTGACTCCAAAGATGGTGCTCTGGCCCTTCCACTCTCTGACTCCTCACCTAACACCTTCTGAGATTCATCATCCTTCTGCCATAAGCACTCCAGCCTGCTGGTGTTTGTGTGTGTGTGTGTGTGTGTGTGTGCGCGCGCGAATGCAAGAGTCAGAAAATTCCCCTGAGGGAAGAGGCCTTGCACCCTGGCTATCCCAGGGCTTTCTCATTTTCAGACTCTGTGAACCTGGTGTCAGGCTAGCCCCTGCTGTTTACTCAGAATATCTGTGTCACCAACATCCATGGTCAGTGACAGGGTGCTGGGGTCACACAGACCATGGCTAGATCTCCAGTTTGGACGGCAGCTGTGGTCAAGGTCAACCGCAGCGCTGGCCGGCCGCTGGCCGATTGTCTCCTCTTCATCCCTCTAATTCCATCCTTACTCATCGCTCTAACCGAGTTGGTCCGTTCCCCACTCTGAGCAGGAGGGCTCTGTCCCTGTGCTGGCGTCCTCTACTGGTGGGCGTGGCTCCCTTGACTGCAAACCTAAGAGGGGGAGGGGATGGGAAGGAGATAGTGTCAGCTCTGGGTTGAGAAACCTCGCCCAGAGGCCAGCCTGTAATGGTTCCACACCTGGAAATGTGGCAACAGGGTATCCTAGACATCAACACTGCCAGTTTCTTCGTGAGATGAAAGCAGACCCCGTAAACTCTTCTCCTGAGCTGCAGACCTAGTGAGCAGTTCCTCTTCTCCCAAGGTTTCTTGTGATGTAAAATTCCAAGCTTAAAAAAGGACTCCCCCTGTGCTGCTACCAAAGCACTGCAGCAATCTTGGATCTTGCTCCAAACCGCTGAACAGCCACTGCCAATTTGGCCTCAGTGTCAAACAACTCTGGCTGTCTTGGCATGGAGGAAGTTTGGGAGAGACCTTATCCTAACCACTCTTAGCTGGTTCTTCACCTCAGAAAGGACATAGGATAGAATCTCCAGGGAAACCCATCCCTGCTCCCAGCTTTCCCATGTCTGCTTACCCCGGAACAGCTGCATCCGGTCCACCGCTGCTTATGCCAGTTACATTTTTTTTTTTAAATCTTAATGTATTATTTTATGCATAGTGAATTATTTTATGCATATGCATTTATGAATGTTTTGCTTGCAAGTATATAAGTGTGCCACGAGCATGTGTCAGATCCCCTAGAACTGGAATTATGCTGGATGGTTGTAAACCTGGGACCCAGGTCGGTCGTCTGCCAGAGCAACGCTGCTTCCTCTTAACCAGTGTGCCAGAAGCCATCGTGACAGTCCCAGCTGTATACTTTTAGTTAAATAGTATGAGAACTAATGAAATATGAGCAAAAGAAAAAAATAATTATTTTTATCACCACTTTGCCCATCAAAGCAATTTACTTAAACAAGCAATTTTATATTTAGGTGCGGTTGAGTTGAGCATTACAGAATTACAAGAATAAGGACTGCGGTGGGGATTGTGGAAACCCCAAGGAACAGTGCTTCAGATTGTTTTGTAAAACAGAAATCAATCACAGAAGATGTCTTATGGGCATGATTTATGTAAGAAAAGCAGAGGGAAGAAAACTGAGTCCTGACTTACAAGAAAGGTCGTGGTCTTATATCAAAAATTAGCAAACACCCATTTATAATTTCCAAGGCAATGTCTAAGGTGGGTAATATTTCATCTGACTCTACCCTTGAACAAAGGTTCCTCTTACACTGGTGACAGCCTGAGCTTTTGGAGCCTAGCAAGGCAAGAGATCCCAGTACAACCAAAGGCTAATTGAAAAATCAATGCATCCAGGCCTAATGACAATGCTGATCATTGCTTTGAAGGACCAATGGAGCCTGTCAGTGAGATCAGGCCTGAGATTTGCACAAGGAAGCGGGTGCTTTGCTCGGCAGCCGTGGACCTGATCGATACTTTCAGTATGGTGACCCATGACCTCCTGCTCAGTAACAAATGCTTCCAAGTCTCTAATAGACTTCACACCCTCAAGCTTACACATGGCTGTCCCCAGTGAGACCTTCTTCTGCATGGCGTGCTTCACTCTGCTCTTGGCTCCTGATCTGCTGAGGCCGCTAGGAGAAGCTCTCCCTGCTGAGCCTGTAAATTCCCTCCCTCTCCCTCAGGTTGGCTCCTGCTGTGTTTGTTTTCTGGGGAAACCTTAACCACTGCAAGGAGGGAATGTAAGAGCCCTTCTCTCCAGCCTCTTGCACTTATTTCTCTCTACCTCCTCCTACCCCCTCCCCTGCCACCTTCCTTACTTTGTTGAAAGAACAGAAGCAACTTTGCAAGTCTTCTCTCACCTCACAAAATGTCTTCCATTTTCCTCTTTTTTCCTGTTCCTTATGACAATCAAGAAAACGCCCCAAGAGTAGAGACAGACCACGACTGTCTAGTCCTTGACACAGGGCACAGTGAATGACTGAACCTTCCAGCGCCTCCCGATTTGTTGGGCTGACTTGTCATTGTCTAGAGACTCTGGGAAGAGAAGGCACTGAGATAACAAGAAGATGGGTTGTTGCTGCCTTCATCCTTTGAGTGCCATGTACAGCTCATTTTCCCAGGGGCATCCGGTTCTGTCTCAAGTATCATCTACATGTTAATACACACATGCTTCTCCCAGTTGTCCTCTGCATGTCTGCATCCCTAGCATGCAGCAGCACATGCTTGACACACAGGTGGGACTCCAGTAACACACGAGAAGTTGTCACGTGGCTCCAAACCTGACAGTTACTCTGGGATCCTCCTTTCCCTGCTCCTTCTATGTCCCATCAGCCTATTCCTGAGCAGATGTCTATCTCCACTTCCCCCACAAAGTGTCAAATGGGAAACAAGCGTAGATGTGGTCTCCACTGTAGCATTCAAGACTACCATCATATGTGGAAGCAGCCATAGACTCTCCATAAAGAGAAGGCATGGCTCTGTTCCAATAAAGCTTCATGTACAAAGCAGGGCTGGGTGGGATCCGGCAGACATTCTCAAAGCTGTTATTACTGAAAGAAAGCAATGAAGAGAGAAGGAGCTGTCCTTGGTACCTTCCTTCTCTTCTAGAAGCACACAGGGAGGGATGCCACAGTCAGTGAGTGCCTGTGCTCACATATGGAGGACAATCAGCATCTTCACCTTGATTTCCCACTGGGTTGACGAATTACATCATACAAGTGGCACCACAGCCTGACCACTTATTAACTGGTGACCCTTTCTATGTTACTTAACCATTAGGCTTCCTTCTCCCACCTTTAAAAAAGTGAGCAATACAACTACTTTTTAAAAAATGATCTATTTATTTTTATCATATGTACATTGGTGTTTTGCCTGCTTGTATGTGTGTGTAAAGGTGTCAGAAATCCTGGAACTGAAGTTATAGACAGTTGTGAGCTATCAAGTGGGTGCTGAGAATTGAACCCAGAGGATCTTCACCTCTGAGCATCTCTCCAGCCCCATTACTACTACTTTTGATGAACCAACCTGCCTCCATCTTAGGCTTAAAAGACATCTTATAATAAAGGCAAACTAGGTTCATTCTTGTTTCAGGTTAAACCTCTGTTTCTCAAAGACTAGTCTACGCCCTGCCTGAAACCTTAACTACAAATGGTTCTGTAGTCCCTATTCCAGGAATGACAATTGTTTCAGAAAGTTACAATGATATTCTTACAACCCTACCTTTGTTTCAAAAGATTGTTATGACCACCTTGTTACGACTGCCTGTTGCTATGACTACCTTATGACTACCTTGCAGTCATGTCTTATTTCAGGAGGTTGTTATGACTAACTTGTTATGCTTACATTCTGCTTCTGTAACCTATAGCTGCTGTATTATCATGCTAATTAAGTTCTCCAAAACCTTCTTTGACATGTAAGACTGATGGACCCCCCCCCACACCAGTTGGTTTTGATTGGTAGATAATTGGCTGCACTTCTGGGTCTAGGGGGGCATAGATGGAATACAGATTTTAGCAATGACTTGGGGATATCGGAGGGGAGATTAAGCATGTGGAGGTTAGGAAGTGGTCCAGCCATTGAGCTGTTCAAGACATATCAAAATATAAAGGCTAAGTGTGTGTGTATTTCATGTGGGAACCCAGAGCATCGGGGTGGGTATCGAGGAGCACCACTGCCACTGGGATCAATTTGAGTAGCATTAACTGGGTACTGCTACAGTAACCCTGTTTATTTTGCCTGCAAAATCCCCTATTTGGAAACCCCCTACCTCTGAGCTATAAAAACCTTGTCTTCCTCATATCCAGTGTTGATCTCTTGAACCCTGCTTTTAGGAAGAGACAGCCTGTGTACACAAATACAAAAATTTGCTTTAATTAATTTGACTATGATGATTTGGGTTAGTGGTCTTTCTCCTCCCATCTTTGGGAATAACACTTTATCATGGAACTCTCCTAGGGGACACTGGTGCAGAGCCCAGAACAGGCATGCTGTAGCAGCCAGTGGTGCTGAGATTATCATTATCTATTGGCATGTTTCTCCAGTTATAAACACAGCTAAGTCTGCAGTGATGACCATGGGTACCTGAAGCTGAGAAGTCAGTTCAGGAACTTTGGAAAATCTGGGCACCCCTCCCCTCCTGAAAGAAACAGGTTAGACAGCACATAGGCTGGAAGGGAGGGGCTGATTAAACCCCTGCTACCTCAAACCCTAAAGACCAATCAGTTTAAAAGTTACACTGTTCTGCCAATCACATTGTGCCTAATGGCTGCTGCTCTAAAAACTGTATAAAAGCTCGATGAATGGGCTGTGCATGATCGTTCTCTCCTGCCTTGGTGTGCAGGATGACCCCAGCATGCTGGATCAATAAATTCCTCTTGCATTGATCCCCAACTCCATGGTGTTCACTGGGGGTCCTTCCAGTAAGTTAAGGCTCCCCAAAGTCTTACAAAGTAGCCCCACCTCTTACTGGTTATGTGACTTGAGGAAGTGGCTTGTTTGGTCTGCACTTCAGTTTGATTAACTTGCGACATTGATCTTAAGAATTATATAAATTATTATACACACAGTGCAAAGTGTGTCTACAGAAGTGTTTGCTATCTCCAGCACCCAGCTGAGGAAAGTATCCCTGGATCCCTTGACCTTCATCAGCCCCCATTGTCTGTGCAGCAGGATTCCAAAGCTCTTATATTCTCCTATCCACACTCAGGAAACCTGCATCCCTTTCCATCCTACTTGGAACCAGTGGGCGAGCTATCTTCTTTCCTGTGCTCTCTCCCCTCACCCCTACCCTGGGATATTTGTGTCCCTGTTATTTATTTAGTGCTCCCAATCAGGCCACTTGTGATGTAGTGATTGACATCCTACCAGCTGAACGAGAATAGAATTGAGTCTCCAGCTCCCTCCATGACCTCATTCCTGACTGCCACTCATAGCCCCTGCAGGTGGGAAGTAGGGGAGGAAAGGGGATTGGGGTTTTCGACCTTCCTAAAACCTTCTAGTGTCTGCCAAAGTCACTTGAGCCTCTTAGCATTGGGCATCCAGAAACCCAACTGCTTTCCCTTGTTTGAGGCAGACTCCACTCCTCCTGACTTAAGTGTCCTCCCAAGAGCCCCCACAGCTCAGGACAGCGGCTCATCTTGCAGAACTCAGGGTGTTCTTCACTTCCTACAGACTTCCAGACACTGACCTGAAGGGATAGATGTTGCCTGATGCAGGTAAGTGCTGGGGGTTGGTCAGGCGACTCTGTGCAGAAGCAGAAGAAAAGGACCTTTAACAGTGGGAGCTGCCTCTCATTCCAGATTCATTCATGTAAAGACACAGAAAAGTATTTTAGAAAACATGGGATGCTCCAGTCAGACAAGAGCTAAACAATATCAAATCTCCCCTGACCAGGTTAAATTTTCTTCCTGGGATCATTTGCTCATTTATCTCCAGGCCACCTCCAGGCAGTGTGGGCCTCTTCCCAGGACTGAAGCTGCTTGTGTGCACTTCTATAGAAGCTGCTGATGTTAACTTATCTCCTGGGCCCCCTGGATCTGCTCAGAGTTTTCAGTATCCTCAGAGATTGGCTCTATTCCTGCTTGCCTCAAGTAGCTCTGAACTTCTTTCAAAGAAGTTCCCCTGTCAGCTCTTCTCTGGGCTCCCTGCCTTGCTCTCTTGGCTCCTTCCTTTCAACAAATGAAATCTTCAACTTATTATCTGACTTCTGAGGGAATTGGCCCTTTCTTCCCTCTGAACAGCCATCAAACAAAACAGAACACGAAATAAGTGAGTCTCTTCCAACACCAAAGCAGCTGTGCTCTGTGAAAGTGGAGCTCGGACTTGTGGCCGGCCAGGCATGCTGAGCAGACTGGGAAGAGCTGTGCCTCCCAGCCTCATCCCTCTCCAAATCTGGGAGCTGGGATGGCTGGAAAAGAAGAACAAAAAGGAAATGCAAAACCACAGCTAAGCCCAAGGTTAAGAGAGAAGTTCTTGTGCTAGATTGACAGAAAAAATTCCATGTCAAGGTGACATCATGGCAGCAGCAAAATGGCTTGTGACATTAGGATTGTCTCAGCTGGGGTTGAGTGTGGATCTCCAGCTGTTGGGGAGTCTTGGTTGCAGATCTTGTGCAGTAGAGCAGAGCTGTCCCGGGCAGGATCACTGGGGCTGGTGCAACCATGATGTGGAAAGCCAGAAAACTTCACACTTGCATAGTGATAAGGAAAGACTGATGTTTGCTCCTCCAGAAACCAGAACTTCCAGCCAATGGACAGGCTTGGATTCTACTATGCACGTGTACAAGCATCCAAGGTAAGTAATTAACATAAAAACCTGCCATCACAGCTAAAACCTGGAAGAGCTTGCAGATGCCTTTGGAGAAGGGATGCTCCCAGACAGGTCCATAGCCAACACTGCAAGAGAATGCTTTGATGAACAAGTCATAATCAGTGAATCCATACTACCATAAGGTTGCATCATCAGATCTGTCAAATCAAATAATTCTCACTCTCAGTTTGGGATGTGGTAAAAACAATTTAAAAGATACTTTAGGAAGTTCACAAAGGAAGCTGGAGAGATGCTTCACTGCTTAAAATCACTTGCAGCTCTTCTACAGACTGGAGTTCAAGTCCTAGCACCCCTACCACACAGCTCACAACCGTCTGTGACTCCAGCTCCAATGGCATCTGATACTTTGGGCCTCCATGGGCACCAGCACAGATGTCCAAATACCCTACACAGACACAATTTTAAGTTGTTTAAATTCATTGAAAATATTAGCATATTAGCTGAGGATATAGCTCAGTGATAGGGTCAGGCTCTAGGTTCAATCTCCAGTGCTGTAGTAAGTTAAATGTTAAAGCACTAAAGAAAGAACAGACACCTAGACAATAAGACCCATGCAACACGACAAAAGACACAATTATCAGGAGAACATGTGGAATAATACTCAAATGTTTAAAATTCAACAAAAGTGTGAAGATCAAAGATAGAATTAGCTAGATTTTTGAAAAGCTGGAACTGCAGTGGAATCTAGGGTATAGCTTAAGCCAAAGAGTTGAAAACATGGAGTAAAGCTAGGAAGTGAGCAGAACAGGATGAGGAGGGTGGGTGCATGTTAAATGAGAGTTATGAAAACAGAGAAAAATGAGAGACAAAATGTTTAGAACAAACAGCTGCCAACCTAGAATTCTATATCCAGCTCAACTATCATGTACAAATGACCATAAAATAAAATGTTCTAAGACATTTACAGAATGAGAAATTACTGCTCATAGATTTATTTTTAAAATATGGTGGGTTGAATAAAAATGGCCCCACAGCTCATGTATTTGAATGCTTAGTCATCAGGGGGTAGAACTCTTTGAAAGGATTAGAAGGATTAGGAGGTGTGGCCTTGTTAGAGGAAATGGGTCACTGGGGGTGGGCTTTGAGGTTTTTAAAGTCCATGCCAGGTTCAGTCTGCATCTCTCTCTCTCTCTCTCTCTCTCTCTCTCTCTCTCTCTCTCTCTCTCTCTCTCTCTCTCTCTCTCTCTCTTTCTCTCTCTCTCTCCCCCTATTGCCTGTGGATCCAATAAAGAACTCTCAGCTACTTTTCCAGCACCATGTCTGCCCATGTGCTGCCACGCACCCCGTAAGAAAGTCCCAATTGAATGTTTTCTTTTATAAAAGTTGCTGTGGTCAAGATGTCTTTTCACAGCAACAGTGAACAAGACAAAAATAATTAATGAAACTGAACACAAAGAAGAAATAGTTTTAAAAAAACTAATAGTGACATTACATTTATTTGGCTTGGCAAGGTCTCTCCTCCTGGCTATTCAGGAGATAAGGCTGGAGGAGCAGAAGTTTGAAGCCTCCTTGGTCAACATAGTGAGTCCCCATCTTAGGGGGTGGGGGCAGGGATGGCAAAGATAAGAGCTGAAATGTTCTTCAGAGGTCCTGGATTTGGGTCCCAGCACACACGTGGCAGCTCACAACTGTCTGCAACTCTGGTTCTAGGGGATCCTATGTTCTTCTGGCCTTGGTGGACACTAGAGACATGTGGCAGTTTGATAGGAATGACTCCCATAGACTCATGTGTTTAAATACTTAATGGGAGGGGCACCATTAGGAGATGTGGTCTTGTTGGAGTAGGTGTGTACTTGTGGGGGAGGGAAGTGTGTCATTGTGGGGGATGGCCTTTGAGGTCTTGTACTGGCTGGTTTTGTGTCAACTTGACACAAGCTGGAGTTATCACGGAGAAAGGAGCCTGCCTTGAGGACATGCCTCCATGAGATCGAGCTGCATTTTCTCAATTAGTGAATGTAATGATTTGTATATGCTTGGCCCAGAGAGTGGCACTGTTGGGAGGTGTGGCCTTGTTGGAGTAGGTGTGGACTTGTGGGTGTGGGCTTTAACACCCTTGTCCTAGATGCCTGGGAGCCAGTATTCTGCTAGCAGCCTTCAGATGAAGATGTAGAACTCTCAGCTCCTCCTGAACCATGCCTGCTTGGATGCTGCCATGTCCCCACCTTGATGATAATGGACTGAACCCCTGAACCTGTAAGCCAGCCCCAATTAAATATTGTTCTTTATAAGATTTGACTTGGTCATGGTGTCTGTTCACAGCAGTAAAACCCTAACTAAGACCATGATCTGGGGGGGGGGGGGGGTGGCAGGATTCAGCCCATTGTGGGTTCTATAAGAAAGCAAGCTGAGCAAACCAGGGGAAGCAAGCCAGTAAGCAACACCCTCCATGGCTTCTGCATCAGCTCCTGCCTCCAAGTTCCTGCCCTGTGTGAGTTTCAGTCCTGACTTCCTTTGGTGATGAATAGCAATGTGGAAGTGTAAGCTGAATAAACCTTTTCCTCCCCAACTTGCTTCTTGGTCATGATGTTTTCTGTAAGAATAGAAACCCTGACTAAGACAGATCTAATGCTTAAGCTATGCTCAATGAGGAACACATTCTCCTTCTTCTGCCTGTAGATCAAGATGGAGAACTCTTGGCTCTTCCAGCACCATGTCTGCCTGGATGTTGCCATGCTTCCCAGCATGATGATAATGGACTAAACCTCTGAAACTTAAAGCAGCTCCAATTAAAAGTTGTCCTTTGTTTTCAAGAATTGCCTTGATTATAGTGTCTCTTCACAGCAATAAAACCCAAATTAAAACACTAGACATGTGGTACACAGATATACATGTGGCAAAATGCCCATACCCATTAAAATAAGTAAAATAAATAAATAAACAAACATAAAACATAATTAGGATATTGCTTTATGGGAAATACTATCTTTAGGCTAATAAATATCAAATATTATATGGCTCAGTTTAACAGAGAGTGGAAGCTTCCCAGATTTGGGAGGGCCATGACAATTCTAACACATTATAAAGACTTTGGATACTTCAGGCAAATGTTGGAATAAAGTCATGTCAAACTTTAAGTACATATTCTAATGTTAAATATGTACAGCTTAGGAAAAATGCTTATAAGAATAGAATACATAATTACCTACCCAGCTAAAGAAAAAAATAAAATTTAAAAAATTTTAAAGTAGATCACCCAGCATTGGGAAAGACAGGGGAAAAGGAAGACAGGATTTAGTGAGTTGGCTTCCCTTTTATAATCAAGACTTGACCTGTCACTTCATAACTCAGCAGCCAGGACCACCAAGTAACTTACTGCTCCTCCATTCTGAGCCTCATGTTTCTCAGATATAAATGAGAGCAGTAAAATTCAACGGAGTACTTATGAGAATTGCATGATATTATAGATGACATATAATATATATATAAAAGGATGGCTATGATACAATGGGTGCTCAGCGAGTGTCAGTTCTCTGCCCTCTCTTGTCTAGGGTTACCTTCACTATCACCAACCCTAACCAAGCATAAGGATGGTCTCTCTTCCTCCTTCCTACATTATGGCTGGATCACCCAGGCCCAGTCTTTACTCAGTGTTTGTACTTGATGTACTGCCATGGCTGGCCCGCCAGTCTTTGTTAGAGGCCTCAATTTGTGTCTCTGTCCTTTCAGTAGCACAATACTGGAAATGTGAACATTCTCAGAACCCAAGTTTCTCTCATACATACCATGAGTCAACAGCGGTGCTCTCTGTATTAGTGTCTCCATCAGGATTCATTAAGGAAAATAAGCCCGATAGAAACAACTAAAAGAAGGGAGGACCAGCTCCTGTTTTCAGAGATTTCAGTCCAGGTTGTCTGGATCCATTGTTTCTGGGTTGTGATGAGGCAGAAGATCATGGTAGAAGGACATAGAGAAAGAAGATTGTCACTTCATGATGGCCAGAAAGCAGAGAGGGCGATAGAAAGAGACCGGAGACAGGGACACATCTCCTAACCTACTGTCTCCATCTAACCTCACCTTTCCAAGTGGCACCACCCTCTGGGGACTAAGCCTTCACAAAACTAGTCTCTTGGGTAACACTCATATCTAAGACATGACTATTGGCAGAGAAGGACAGGGAAGCCACTGGCCTCATGCTCAAGAGCATTGGCTCTTGTAGAAACCATTGCTGCTTCCTGATTCATTAGGCACAAACACTCATACCGTTCATCTATTTCTTCAGACTTACAACTTGCTTTGTTGAGTGTCTACCATGTACAAGATACTTAAAGAATTCAGATGACCACTGTGGTAGTTTGAATATGCTTGGCTCAGGGAGTGGCACTATTAGGAGGTGTGACTTTGTTAGAGGAAATGTGTCACTGTGGGCATGGGCTTTAAGACCCTCATCCTAGCCTCATGGGAGCCAGTCTGTCTCCTGTTTGCCTTTAGAACAAGATGTAGAACTCTCAGCTCCTTCTCCTGCACCATGACTGCCTGGATGCTACCATGTTCCTGCCTTGATGGTAATGGATTGAACCTCTGAACCTGTAAGCCAGCACTAATTAAATGTCCTTATAAGAGTTGCCTTGCCAGGCAGTGGTAGCGCACACCTTTAATCCCCACTTGGGAGGCAGAGGCAGGTGGATTTCTGAGTTCGAGGCCAGTGTGGTCTACAGAGTGAGTTCCAGGACAGCCAGGGCTACACAGAGAAACCCTGTCTCAAAAAACAAACAAACAAACAAAAACAACAAAAAAGAGTTGCCTTGATCACAAACAAAAACAACAAAAAAGAGTTGCCTTGATCACGGCTGTCTGTTCACAACAATGGAAACCCAAACTAAGACATTTGGTGTAAGTGTGCAGTGCTTACCTCCAAACTTTATGACCTGAGTTTTGGTCCCCAGGTCCTTTATGATGGAAGAAGAGAACCAACTCCTACAGATTGTTCTCAGATCTCCACATAGGCACATACTTTGATACATATGCCTCACCTTTAATAAATAAATAAATGCATGTTTTAAAAAATAATTTGAATGATTTGTGCCACCACCAGACATAAGAATAACACTGAAAACTGTATTTAAAAATGTTAGTACACAGAACAAAAGGAGATCAGGGGGATACAAATTGGAAAGGAAGAAGTCAAAGTATCACTATTTGCAGATGATATGAAAGTATACATAAGTGTCCCCCAAAACTCCACCAGAGAACTCCTACAGCTGATGAACACCTTCAGCAAGTGGCAGGATGTAAAATTAACTCAAAATCAGTAGCCTTCCTTTATACAAATGATAAACAGGCTGAGAAAAAAATATGGAAACAACACCCTTCACAATAGCCACAAATAGTATAAAATTTCTTGATGTAACTTTTACTAAGCATGTGAAAGATCTGTCTGACAAGAACTTCAAATCCCTGAAAAGAGAATTCCAAGAAGACTCTAGAAGATAGAAATATTTCCCACGCTCATGGATTGATAGGATTAATGTAGTAAAAACGGCCATCTTACCAAAAGCATTCTACAAATGCAATCTCCATCAAATTCAAACACAATTCTTTACAGACATGGAAAGAGCAATATTCAACTTCATATGGAAAAACAAAAAAACCCAGGAGAGCCAAAATAATTCTCAACAATAAAAGAACTTCCAGGGGAATTACCATGCCTGATCTCAAACTGCTCTACAAAGCAATAGTGACAAAAACTGCATGGTATTGGTACAGAAACAGACAGGTGGATCAATGGAATAGAATCAAAGACTGAGAAGTAAAACCATATGCCTATGGAAACTTGATCTTTGACAAAGAAGCCAAAAACATACAGTGGGAAAAAGAAAGCATCTTCAACAAATGGTGCTGGTCTCACTGGCAGTCTGTATGTAGAAGAATGAAAATAGATCCATATTTATCACCTTGCACAAAACTCAAGTCCAAGTGGATCAAGGATCTCAACGTAAAGCCAAATACACAAGGGTTCTTTGGGGATGCAGGCTATTCATTGCATTGACTCTCAGATCTCATAGCAGGCTTTAGAACTCATTGAATAGAAAGGACCAACCTACCTCAATCTCCTCCTCTCTATTTGACAGATGTCAGGTGGAGACAAATAGGACTCTCTGTTGATGTACATCTAATGAGATACAATGTGTACCTCATATTAATATTTTGAGACCCAAGGCAAAAATGTAAGAGAACAAGACAGATACAAATAACAGGCAAAAAAAAAATTGGATCCAAAAAGAAGAAACTCTGTTGCTGGTCACCTGCAAACTGGTTAGAGAACACGCCAGAGATGATATGTATATGTGCATATATGCATCTCTGTGTATGTGCATGTGTGCCTCTGTGTGTGTGCCTCCGTGTGTGTGTGTGTGTGTGTGTGTGTGTGTGTGTGTGTGTGCCTACAGCACACAGGATCTTCCTATACTTAGAGAAAGCCTTATTTTATCCTCTGTCTGCAGACCCCCATGCAGGGAGTCTCAAGGGGCAGTCGGGTGATTGTCTTCAGTTCTTCTGTTTCTGAATAACACAGAACATCTTTCTTGGTATATGGTCTTATTTACTTCCTGAGTAGCCTTGGAGTTTAAAAGCAATGGGTAAAATCCTGCCCCCTGAATGTGTAGGAACTTAACCTGGTTGGTTAAGTTCAGAATATCCCTTTGATTTACCTGATGTTGTGTACCAGGACTTCAAACCCAAGATGTCACCTCCCTGTCCCTGGCTCTTTGTATTTCTGCTCACTGTAAGTTAAGGACTAGTTTGTCAGCTTAGAAAATAGTTATTTTCCCTTTGAGGGATAACCAGGAAATCAAGGCATACTCATGGGACAAGTTCTGACTTTGTTTTTATGGACAGTGATAAGAGCCCTGGCTGGGGCTGTCAGAGCAATGGTTAGAGACAGGTGCTGTAGAGGAGGATGGTCCTTTCTCCTGTGTTTCTGGGATTCTGCATCATGAATCAGAAACATTTAACTTTTAGGCAATCTCTAGAATTCTCTTCCTTCTTTCTGGAACTTACCCATTACAATGTAACCTTTGCATTGAAATTCTCTCTCTCTCTCTCTCTCTCTCTCTCTCTCTCTCTCTCTCTCTCTTTCTTGAGATTCACTAGAACGTATTTCCTTCTCATTGTGTAGACCGGAGAGAGTACCCAGAACAGAAACCAAACCAGCAACAATTCAGAGGCTTCCTCTTGCTGCCTGGTGCACAAGTGGGCAGAGAGGTCTCAGGCTCACTTGCTTGGAATGCTGATAGGGATAACAGAGCAAACCTTCTCTGATAGGAGACTCAAGTGAGAGTATGGTTAGGAAAGACACAAGCAAATGTAGCCAGCCATCCAGCCTGGCAGAGCAGGTTAACAGCCATTATCACTGTAACAAATCCTGAGTTCCCAGAAGCCTTCGCCAACCAGACTCCTCGGGGACTCCTTCCTCCAAAGGCAAATGGTTTTGAATCAAGCCGGTATGGGGAATTTATCTTTCGATAAAGTAACGTCTGTCCTGTGCAATACGTCAAGTCCCAGCCTTCCCTTGCTTTATGGGCGTTATCACCTTGAGATGTGGTCTTCCGAAAACCATCATCACGGAACTCGTTAACATCTCTGCTCATCAGAAAAAGCATCTACCAGGCTCATGGGTCTATGCTTACAGTGGGAAAAGAGCAGAGTCAGACCTTTCAGGAAGATATTTAACAAGAGTTTTCAGAATAAAGTATAGTTACTTAGAAAGTTCAATTTACCAGAACAATTCATTCATGGGCCTCATGGTTGGTTGTGCTGCATTGCTCCCTACAAAATACTTTTCAATCAAAGTTGGTTGGATTGGATTGGATTCCATGAACTTCCTCTTTTCACTCAATAAGCTGGAGAAGGATGCCAGATGGAACCCAGCCCGGGACCATCAGCTTGTGCTGCTGTGAGCCAGCTGCAGAGTCCCCTCTATCACTGGCAAGGTCACAGTGCAGGACATTCTAGAGCCATCTGCTACAGGACCTTAAAATAGCCAGTAGCCTGGGGTCATAAAAGCAGCCTGATTTCCTCTTGACACTTTGGATCAATCACCTTAGCCAGACACATAAGTCCCTGATTGAACCTTGGTCTAATTGATCAGGTAATTAGAGGAGACCCTAATGGCCTGTGAGGGGTGTCAACTTCCAGCTTAATGGAACCATGGTTGGGGTTCTTTGTTTCTCCTGTGGGAGTTTTAGGATCTCCAAACTTACTAAGGAGAAAGTGTGCACCAAGAAACATCCACAGAGGTACTGCTAGCTGTGATGGTGACAGGTGTTACCTCCACTTCTTGGCTTTCAGAACATTATGGCTTGGCTATGAGAGACATGGTACTATCATTTGGTCATAGATTTAAAGCATATTGGAACCTTATGGAACAGTACCCTAATTTCTCAAGGCATTGTCACCCAGTTAGGGTCATAAGTGAGCCTCTACTGGCTATGCAGTTATCTCTTAGGCCAGTTGCCTCAGAGAATTAAGATTTAAGGGAGATTTATAGACATTCCTTATCAGAGGCTAGAAATCTTTTATGTAAGACACCCTCACAACTGGTCCCTGTGAGTCCCTGATGATCATGTTTGCAGAGGGGATCCACTCAGGCAAAGATGGTGTTTCCATTCAGAATAGGTGAGTGTTCCCAATAAAACACTGCCCGTTGCAAAGTGGAGGGAATTCAAAGATAGGTGATTGTCTGGTTCCCAAAGTGACTGTGCCCTTTCTAGGGCTCAGTGTTGTCCTCTGTTGTTGATAAGCTGGGCATTCAGCTACTGTGATTGGCAGAGAAGCCTTGGTAAGACCATTTCTACACTATGGCCACTTTATACACAGACCCATAGACCAAGCAGCTGGTAGCTTGGGGAAGACACCAACCATTAGCCACAAGGTGGGTCATCTTCCTGCTTTCATTTTGAAAGCTTCCTCTGAAATAGGTGCTCTCTGAATTTCACTGGACCAACAATACCCTCATAGTCTTCATCCATCACAAGAGTGAAAAATTTTATCTTTATATATTTCCTGAGACCCCAGCCATCATACCAATTACTGTTCATCTTTCCATGTTGTTGGCCACTCAAGCTAAGCCACTACCTACAACTCTGAATAATCTGTGTGTAAGCTCAGCTTCCTTCCCAAGCAAATCAATTCTTTTGTCCAGGTTGCGGCCACTCCCTGCACTGGGCATCTCTTCTCTGTCACTAACTTTCAGGACCATCTCTGAGTACAGGTGTAACATATTGGCTGGCACCAGGGTAGACTATTCCAGAAGCCAGGCCTACACGTTTTTTCCTTTTTCAGTTGACTGGTCCCAGTCTGGGGGTGGGAAATTCCCATGAGGGCTGAGGAAGACAGTAAACAGGGAAACTGAAAAAACATGGAAAATTGAGTCCTGGTCGATTTGCCTGAGACTCCCAGAACTGCACAGGCCTGATTTCATATAGAAAGTCTCAGTTAAGGATGAGCTGCTGCTGCACAGGCCCAACATTAGAATTCAATAAATGAGATAACACCCAGTTCATAATGGACACTGTAGGACACAGAACCATTTGGGCAAAACTTCAGGCCTTTATTCTAAGTATGTGGAATTTTAAGTACTGTTAGATCTGCTAGGTCGTTAGTCTGAAGTTGCAGAGGGACCTGTACTATAGCCTGGGCTTGGTCTGGGATTCTTACTTTCTTTGACACTCACCATCATGTGATCACCTCTTGGGTTACTGAGCAAATGGGCCAGGATCATTCTTCCAAAATCAAAGAGGTCAACAGACTATCAACCATTTCCCTTATGATACATAGTACAAAGTGGACTGCTTCAACTTAAACAGTCTAGCCCACTGCATCTCCTGGAATGCTATAAGTACCAATGCCACATTCCTACAGTTTATAAGATTATTCCTTTTCCCCCTTTTTATGCCTTTATTACACAAAGGTTTCAGGGATCTTGTTCATCAGGTTTATGTTTCGGGAAATACAGGATTTTCCTTGTCCAATCTATTTAAATACTAGTGCAGCAGGAGGCCTGTGATTGGACAGGGAAAAGGGAGGCAGAGCTAAGAGTTGCAGAGACAGAGAGCATCTTGGGAGAGAAGGGAGACAAGATGGAAGAGACAGACAGGAAGAAGAACCTGAACCAGCGTGACTTTAAATAGCCATAGGTAGTTATGATATCATAAAGGATAGAATAATAGGGATAACTTGTCTAATCTAGGTGGGCAGCTTTTGTCATTATCAGTTGGTTCTGAAATTATTGTATTGGCATCTTGTAAATTGAGAATTTATTAATACATAAATCTGACTTGTTAATTATAAGCTTCTAGAGTTTTGTTTCTACTGGGTAAATGGGTGTTGTGGCAACTGACCACTGGATGGATGGTCATTTCATGATGCCAGTGAAGGGAACTTGGGAGCTCCTGCCCCACTGGAGAGTTGGTGGGCAGAGAATAGCCCAATGGGACTGAGCTGGGGTGGAGAGTTGCCAGCACAAGCGCGAGAATGTGTTGGTCATTTTTAAATATTTCCCGCAACAGGTTTATCTGGCGTAATGTGATCAGTGTAAGTGGCCATCACGAAGTCCTGTGAAATACCGAGGTTCCTTTGAATTATATTATGATAGCAAGTAGAGGAGCTGATGTAACTCTAGAGACCGTGAGGGTATATTCCTGTCTCAGCCAGGCAAAAGTAAAGTGCTTCTGATTCTTCTTACTAATTAAGATGGAGAGAGAATTGTTTTCACAGTTCAAGTTTATACTAGTTAAAACAACTAGGCCAGCAGCACCACCTACCAAGGTTTGGACGTCCCTGGTCATTCTCTTGACTTGTAAGGCTAGTTTTGGATTTTCAAGATGTGGTTTCTCTGTGTAGCCCTGGCTGTCCTGGAACTCACTCTGTAGCCCCAGGCTGACCTTGACCTCAGAGATCCACCTGCCTCTGCCTCCTGAGTGATGGGATTAAAGGCATGTGCCACCACTGCCTCACTATTTATGTGGCTATGGTTTTTCTCCTGACCAAGTAGGTGTTAACCAGGATGTGTTTGGGACTACCATCTTCATCTTCCAAGGTCCTGGTGGTGACTCTAATGTAGTGAGACTGCTTCTGGTTTCCTCTTCGGGCAAGTGGGAAAATGAATAATGCCAGCTTTCTAGAGGCCTCCTCTTAGGCTTCCTTACCTGAGAGCTTTTGTTCCAAGACAAGGATGGGATTCTTCAATTTGCCACTTATGACCTACAAGGTTCCACTTTCAAGAACTGGGGAAGCAGACTCAGGCTTGGTCCATGGTCATGTCTGACTATTTCGAGACAACCCTAGGAGGACACCGTGTGGCTCCAGATCGTTGTAAGCCCTCACTCTGGCTGGTGGATTATACAGTTTGAGTTTTTTTCTTCCTACCCATAGAGATGAGCATCAGCTCAGTTCGGATCCCATGACCTCTGCCAGGCCAGGATATTTTCTTTCTCTTGTGTCCAGTCACTCTAGTAAATGACCTTTAGCTACTTTTGTTGAAGACTTGGAAGGCATTGACAGAATAGACGTCACATTCCAGGGTCTTCCTAAAAGGAACCTGGCTTCTCAGTCAAACGATTCTAAGTTTTCAAACTAGGTGGACACAGAGAACCCATGAGAAGAATTACCCACAGTAGCCATAATTTCCCCGATTACACAAGTCTGTGCTACCTAAAAGGTAGTTACTAGTAACACCTGCTGATCACCTGAACTGTGGCTAGTCCCAAGAAGATGTGTTTACACACTGAATTTAAAGACAGAACATCATAAAATATCTCAGCGCTGTGTGTTAACTTCAAACTAAAACAATACTCTGGATGTAATAAGTGAAGCATATTGATAAAGTTGTTACCACTTGCTTCTCTTTACTTTTCTAAGATGGCTTCTAGAAAATTTAAATTTATCAGTGCGGTTCATAATATATTTCTATTGGACAGCTGATGTACCTGAGCCAGCTAAGAAAATAATCTTACATGTAATAAAACAACCGGATAGTCTATCCTTCTGACTTAAACCCACGGACTCTGACAGTCGGTCATTGTCACCAACCTTCACCATGGGCTCCTGCTTTCCCCATTAGTGTTAGCAGCCCCAGTTCAATGGCACCATCTCCTACTGTCACCCCTGGTCTGGAGAGGACATCTAAGTATGCTAGAGTTTCTCCTGATACTTTTAAACTGCTTTTGTGAGGGAAGCGGAGTGTTGTCTGGGTCATACTGGAGGCATTAAGTCAGTCACGTGTATAGATACACTACAATTGCCCATCTCTCTAATCTCTTGCACTGTGCTGAGGCAGCTGTGGCACACTCAGCCCCATTAAGATCTAGAGTGCTTGTTTTACAACAAGGGTTTAATTATTCAACCTGACAAACGATTACAGTCACTCGTGCCGACTTAAATGACTATATTATATCACAGATCTCAGGTGAATCCACCCATGTTGACAAATTGGATTCTATCCAACTATATATTTTATCCTTCTTGGGCTAATCTTAGTTAAGATTTATTGCCATACATGTGTCGAGCTTCCTGCTAATAAAAATGAAAAGGTACTACAATTCCTTTGGAAGAGGAGGCATCTTCTTCTGGGAAGGACTTACCATGTTTCCTCTCAGCTGGAACTCAACCTGAATCTGAAGGAAGTTAAAATAAAAGGTCCTTGGCCTAGAGGGCAATTCGTGGTGTGGATGCGATCTTGCTCTCTCTCTCTCTCTCTCTCTCTTTCTCTCTCTCTCTGTCTCTCTCTCTCTCTGTGTGTGTGTGCATTGATATGTGTGTGGATATAGAAGACAGCTTATAGGAGTGAGTTTTCCCCTTCCACCACATAGGTTTCAGAGACTGAGTTCAAGTCATCTGGCTTGATAGCAAGCGCCCCTACCCACTGAGCTACCTCAAGCGGCCCGATAGATAGCTTCTTGTAAGATCACCCTTGTATGTGAAATCTCTATGCAAGGAACTACTTTCTTTGGTGAGAGAGATTCAGGGGAAGGAGCGACTAGGGCTTTGAGCAGCTCAGTTTCCTTTGTGATCTCAGGGATCTCCTTCACGATCCACATCTTAACAGTAGTGTACAGACTTGATGAGGTGCCTTTAACCTGCACTGTGCATCTTTACCTGCTGTAACATAGGGGTTCTTGTAAAGCCTTCCGTGGAAACTTTCTGGTTCCAACCCATGTCTTGAGTTAGACATCGGGACTGGAAGGCTCAAAGCCCATTCATCCCCTCCCCCCCCTTTCCAGCACAATTGAAGGAACCAGTCCACTCTGCAGCTGCAATTACTGTTTCTGCATTTACCATGGTTGCCACAGCAACCAACTGGCCTAGTCACTTAAAATCGAGACTTCCACTCCATATCAACAGTGGTAATAATTTGAGCATAATCTTAATGCCACTTTATGCCACACCAGTGTCCCAATTCCTGCAGCAATTATGCCATTAATGTCTTTGAGATGTGAGTAAGAGACTTGGTGGCAGAATACCATTTTGAAGGTTGTTTCTTAGGACATCACTCCTGTCGCCAGCTATTGTATTAAAATGAGTCTCAGCAAGGAGCAGCATCTATGCTGAGTGGCGTAGAGAAAGACATCTTAATGATGAGCTAGGGCAGAGATGTGAGCAGAATTGGGGGCAAGAAATAATGTCTCCAAAGGAGGAAGTGAGAGTAGACATTATGGAGGAGGGGTGTGTAATGAGAGCTGTAACATGGGAGGGTCACAGCCGTTGGCAGGGGTGTGGCCAGGGTGAAGAAGGGGTGGGGAGGAAATCTCCAACTCCTCTGTCAAACTCAGTGGAAGCTAAGTGGGACCTAACAAGCCCAGTGTTAGGGCCAAAGCATGAGTGAATATCACAGGTCTCATGCAGGGTGAATCAAATCTGAGATGAGGTTCAGGAGGACAGTGGCAAAAAATGGCCGTTTATCCAGGCAGTGTACTTGCATTCACAGTCTCCTTCAAGCCTTCAAACCCAGCATCAGTGTGGTATGCACCACCAACATCTTCGTATGCCTAATAAGGAGCAGGCACAGAGAGCAGCTCGCTTAAGATCATAGAACTGAACACACCAGGTCTGCAGCTTGACCAGGGAAGTTTGGAATTGATTTCACGCAGAGATTTGTTTAGCTTCAGCACAGGGACCAGTTGAAGGACAGATGGGTTGGGGAGGTGGGGCGCAGACAGGGGAGGTTGGGGCCAAAGTATGGAAGACATGAGAGCTGGTCCAAGAAACTCGTTAGCTCTCTTTCTCCAAGTGTGGGCAAGGATCGTGTCTGTTGCTGCTTGCTTACAGCCTAGAGGAATTTAGAAACCAAGGACACAGGAACTTGGGGATACAGCAAGCCTTGAAGCACTTGCCTAGTGTTTCTGAGTGTTGGGGACAGTCTTTTATGCTATACTGAGCTACCCCATTGTTGTTTTATGTATATGGATGTTTTGACTTCATGTACATGCCCTTGACTGTGGAGAGCATCAGACACCCTGGAACTGAAATTACACATGATTTTGAGTCCTCATGTATGTGCTGAGAACTGAACTTGTATCCTCTGAAAGAGCAACAAGTGCTCTTAACCTCCAAGCCACTTCTCCAGCCACTGTGCAGGGCTCTTTGACTCCTCACAGCTGTGACTTCTGGGAAGAGTTCCTCAGTAAATCAGCAAATTGCATTTTACTAGTGACAGAGGTGGGCATAAGACCAAAGTCAGGCCAAAAGGAACCAAGAGTCAACCCCTCAAATGTCATCAGGAGACTAAGAACCTGAGAAGAATTTAGGGTACAGCTTTTATTGGCTAGATTCCTTCAAATGAAGCCTAGGGCAAAGCCAGTGTCCAAGAATGGCAAACTAGGAGATGACCATAATCCCAGTCTGGCTATGCTTGAGCCTGTGCTGTCCCCTGGACTTTGTGTCATAACCCATAGATTTGCTTTATTTGCCTTGGACAGATTTCTGTCTTTAGTAATCACAGAATCAAAATATGAGAAAGAGAGGGCCTGGCTCACCTTTTCTCAAAGCCTTTACCCAAAGATTCAGATGTGCAGAGCAAAGCCCAGGGGAAGAAAGCCGGATGCATTCGGGCAGAGGGCGAGGAACAGCGAAGATGTCCCCGACATCAGAGAGAAGATAAACTCTAGAATCAACACACGCCCTCTCAGAGGTATATTTAGTAAACTTTTTCCTCACAGGGCTTGAAGAATCAAAATTGCTTTTTAAAAATAATAAAAAGGAAACAGCCACTGTAGTTTCTCTTGACACAAGCCCAATTTCTTGGCTGTCACAATACTTCCAAATAACATGTGTAAGACTTCGCTGGGCTGTCTCTTTTGCCTTAAAACTCAAGGAAAATGAAGAAGGAAAAAAACAAAACAAAACTCAAGAGCCTGCAGTTCTTGCTGCATGGTTATACGTAGCCAAGAGGCTGCTGCACCTCTCTGATTCCTGGCTGGCTTAGGGACCCGATGATGCATGGCAACTGCAGATGCATCATCGGGTCTGGGCAGATGGGATGGGGGTTCAGGAAAGGCTGGGCCATAGCCCTGTATCATTAGCTGGGGCCCTCTGATATCTACCTGTCCCCCACAGAAGCAGACACAGTGAGCTGTGAGCTGAATTCCTTGCTGCCCTAAGACTCTCCCTGCTTCCCCTTCAGTCTCCCCTATCCATCCTCCTCGATGGATCTGCATTCTTCTGGGCATATTTTCTCCTGCAGGCCTCTGTAGCTATTAGGTTTTTAGTTTTCATCTCATTTTACATTTGGGATTTAGTTTCTTTATTCTTTTTCTTTATATATTCAAAAATTAATCAACTTTGTGGAAGCATACATTTACATACAATAAAATGTAGCTTTTTTGGCAAATAGGTGTGTTTTGATAAGTGGATACACCTGTGTGAACTTCCTCAGCATACTGTGCCTGTCTTCTCCAGGGCATTGCCTCATGTAGTCAGTCCCCCTTGAATCTGCCCCGTCCCAGAAGCTACTGGTGGGCACTACAGGCATACTTTTCTCATAGTTAGTTAGGTTATAATGTAATTTATACAAATATAATTATATGGTATATATTCCTTCATGTTTGGTTTCTTTTTCCAACATGTCTTTGAAGTTCATTGCATTACAACTGTTCATAGCTCACCTGTTCTACTGCAGAGTGCACACCATTGTATAGACAGCTATCATCTCTGCTGATTGACATCTGGGTTGAATATATCCCTCAAGGTCAGACAAAAGGTAAGGACTTGAAATAGATAAAATTGATGTAAATATATGTGTGCATCTTTATGTGGTCATGTTTTCACTTCATGTGTTGCCAAATTAACTGAAACTTTAGACTGTATGGTAAATATATGTTCACTTTATGGAAATTGCCAAATTGCTTTCCAAAGTGGCTGGACATTTTATTCTTATGCCAATGAGAGTTCTAGCTGCTTTGTATCTCTACCATGGTGTCGCCATGATGTTTTACTCTGCCATTTTGATGGAGGTTGAATGTGTCTCTTTGTGATGGATGGTTTTGATGGGTGTTGGGTCTGTCTCGTGTCGTAAATGAATTTTGATGGATGTTGAGTATGTCTTAATGTAATGAATAGATTTTGGTGGTGGTTAAGTGTGTCTCACTGTGATAGATGTTGGGTCTTGTCAGAGATAAATTTTGAGAGATGTTGGGTGTGTGTCATTGTGATGAATGGATTTTGATAGATTAAGTATGTTTTCTGGTGATGGATGGATTTTCATGAATGTTGAGTATACCTCATTGTGATGGATGAATTCTGATGGCTGTTGAGTGTGTCTCATTGTGACAGATGGATTTTGATGAAAGTTGGGTGTGTCATTCTGACAGATGGATTTTGATGGCTGTTGAGTGAGCCGCATTGTGATGGATGGATTTTCATGGATGTTGAGTGTGTCTCATTGTGATGGATGGATGCTGATGGAGGTTGGGTGTGTCTCATTGTGATGGATGGAGGTTGGGTGTGTCTCATTGTGATGGATGGAGTTTGAGTGTGTCTCATTGTGATGGATGGATTTTGATGACTGTTGAGTGAGCCTCATCATGACAGATGGATTTTGACAGCTGTTAAGTGTGTATTATTGTGATGGATGGATTTTGATGGCTGTTGAATGTCTCACTGTCGTTTTATTCTTCTTTTTCTTTACTAACGATGTGAGAATTTTTTTCATCAGCTTCCTGGTTGTTTAAATCTTCTTTTGTTTTGTGGCTGATCAAATCTTTTGCCCATATTTTGTTTGTTTTTTTACTGAGTTGTAGTAATGCTTATAAATGTATACTTGATGATGTACATTCATCTAAATACATGGTTACATGAAAACATAATATGCAAATATGCTCAGTATATATCATAAACTTGGTTTTACTGTCTTAACAGTTTTTCCTTTTCTTCTTCTTCTTCTTCTTCTTCTTCTTCTTCTTCTTCTTCTTCTT
>JADRCH010000079.1:207350-309541 GCA_019843965.1 Rhynchomys soricoides | reverse complement strand
ATGTAATTTCTTTTCATGTGTTTCTTCTTTGAGCATGACTACTAACAAACCACAGCCAACCCTCTCAACGACCAACAACCACTGACCCTCCTGTGGGGCCCTAGCATTTTAATGCTCTCTGAAAAGTTCCCAGAATTCCAAATGTCACACAATCACAGAAATTATCTGCAGCTGGCAAAACCATGCCTCTGCTAGAGCACAAGGCAAATCATAGTCAGCTGCCTTCCCTCAGACAGTACGAAGCCTCCCCACATCCCCACACCTGGGATTAAAATGAAAGCACATTCGTATAACATTTCTGTGTTTTTTTTAAGAAACCAAAATTCCAAAATTGTCTCTACAAGTTATCCCAATGGAAGATGGGCAGAGGGGATGTGTGGCCCTTCCAAGCCAGAGGTTTCTCAAGAACTGAGCATGCCTCCTCTATGCTGTTTCCTTTTCGATAACTGGTTAGAGACAACAAGGTCCCAAGGAAGGATGGAGCCAGGAGATAAAAGGAGTTTGGGTTCCTGGGTGAGCTGCTCTGCAAACCCAAACACCTGCCCTACACTGTTACAGGAGCAACAAATGAACAGATGTGTTGAACCGTGGAAATCGGGGTCATTTTTATTCTTGTAGCATAACCTACTTTATGCAAATGAATCCGGACTATGGTAGATTTATAGAAAGTTTATAAATTATACATATATGTGGAGCAAAGAAAATGGAGTAAAATATACCAAGCTGTTAATAATGGCGGTTATCTGTGGGTGGTAAAATTATGGGTGAATTTAATTTTCTTTGAACATGTCTGCCTTTTCTGGATTTGCTACAACGAGCTTGTGTTATTTTATATTCATGACAAATATAAATTCTCTAAATTCAGGTAGTTACACAGAGATAATGACAGGTTAAGAAAGAGCCTTATCACTAGGTGGTAAGTAGAAAGTCGACTCACGTCGCAGATTTATGAACAGAGAAAAGGGAAACAAGAAGACAGTTCTTTAGGGCTCATGGAGAGATCGGGCTAAGACACAGCTGTGAGATGCTGGCATCACATGCCTTACAGGATTCTTGCTCTCCAGCCTAGCCTGGGGCTCACTCTGCCTCATGATCTGTCCTGCCAATTTCCTGTGTCAGGTCCTGTTATGGTTTGGCACTTGTGTCCCTCCCAGGCTGTTTTGAAAGCTTGACTCCTAGTTTGTGACATTCTCTCTCCCTCCCTCCCCTTGCCTTTTCCCCCTTTCTTGTCTATGTGTGAGATATGGCACACTTGTGTGGAGGTCAGAGGACAATTTGTGGGGAGTCACTTCTCCTTTCGTCAAACTTAGGTCACCAGGTGTGGCTGCAAGCACCTTTACCCACCAAACCCATCTCACTGATCCTACAGGGTTCAGCTATTTCCTACTCTGTGTAGCAACCCGGTGGTACACTTTTGAAAGCTATGGAAAGCTTAGGCCATGAGGTCCAGATAGGTGGAAGTAGGTCACTAGAGGTAGGCAGCTGAGGTAGGTGAGTCTGAACCCGTCTTGGGTCCTTACCTGCATTCTGGTAGACCACCACATTTGTATTCTTCCAAGTTCTGGCTGCTCCAGACTGAGCCACCCCTGCAGGCCATGTCCCCCACTCCCTACCCTCATGATGGACTGGTGACATCTGAAATCATAAATGAGATGAACCCTTTCTTCCCTCCTTTAGGTGTCTGCCAGGCATTTATTTGTCAGAGACTAGAACGGTGCCAATGCCACTTCTTTTGACATTTGGCAACACGTGAGGTCTATCGAGAAACTTGGGGATCAGAAGAAGGAAAAGGCAGTCAGGGGTATAAAAGGAGACCTTTTAGAGATGCTCCACTTGCTGTCCTTCCACTTCCTTCCTGAAGCTTACTTCCTCCTGGACTTCCAGGAGGACATGAATTCCTCTCATTCTACCCCTTTGGTTGTGGGGTACCAGTCACTCTCTGTTTCTGAGCTCCTCCTGGGCCCCTCCTTAGGCTTCTTCTCACACTACACTCTTCTGAAGTGGTCTTCTCCTTACCATCAACTCCCTGTCTGTCCTTCAGTTTGGCTCTAAACACAGATGGACAATGGCCCTCACAGCAGAAGTCAGCTACTTCCTATTCTGCCTAGCAACACTGCCTCACCTCCACCATCCAGTTCTAAGCCCAAAGCTTTCCAGTGTTATCCCCACTCCCCCTCCTCCCCCAGCAGGTTGCCAAGGTCCATCACTACAAGTGTGAAGCCACCCTTTGGAGGTAGCCCATGCCTTTCATGTCCACTGCCGAGGCTTTTATCTATACCACCCCACCCTGCCTGTGGGAACTTCTATAACATTCTCTCCCAGGCCCTCGAGGCCCCCATTCTCCACAAAGCCCCAAGAATGAGAACCTCTTTTACTTTAAAAACAAACAAACAAACAAAGATGAGATTATGAACTAGTTCATATACAGAGAAAGGGCACTGGAAACGGACCCAGTAAATATCTGCATAACTACCACCCAGAGTTGACAAGTGCAGAGAATTCACATCTACTTCCTCTAAGTAAATATGTTCAAACACAGATTTTAAAGAGTCACTTTCTAGATTGAAAAACCTCGGTGAGCCAAGTATGGTGGCTCACACCTGAAAGGTAGAGCAGGAGGATTACTGTGAGTTTGAGGACAACCTAGGCTGAACAGTGAGTTTCAGGCAAGCCCAGGCTATGCAGCAAAATCCTATCTCAAAAATACCACAAGGGGGGGGGCGTGGCACTTCAGTGGGGTTGGGCATGCAGCTCAGTGGCTGGGGCTAGAGCACATACCACTGCACAAGATTTTAAGAGTTTCAGTGGCTCTAAATTCACTTACTGTAACTTCTGTGGGTGTGAGGTGCCTATGGTCTACACACTTTGCTTGTTCTCTGGGCCTCAGAGTACTGCTTTTCCCATCAGTGTGAACAAATATCCAACAAGAAGCAACTTAAAAGGGCAACAGGTTCACTTGGGCTCTGGGATTGAAGAGCTGCGTTTGAAGGAAGGCACTGTGGCAGCCGTGAGAGACAACTGGTCACGCTGGGTCTCCCAGTCAGCATCAGAGAGCAAACCTGAAGTGGAGGATGGGCTACAAATGTGATCTACTCCATCTAGCGAGGCTCCAACTCCTAGCAGCAGTTCTCAACCTGTGGGCAGCGAACCCTTGAGGGTCCTGTATCAGATATTTACATTATGATTCATAACAGTAGCGAAATTGCAGTTATGAAGTAGCAATGAAAATAACTTTATGGTTGGGGGTCGCCACGACATGAGGAACTGTGTTAAAGGATCGCAGCATTGGAAGGTTGAGAACCACTGTCCTAATGGTTCCAGAACCTTCCCAAACAGTGCCACCAGCTGGAGACCAAGTGTTCTAACTGACACATGAGCCCACGGGGCATTTCACATTCAAACGGTAACACTCAGTTTCGTCGTCAGTAAAACGGTGATGACGTCACTAGTGACTGCTGGATTAAGCAATTTCTTCCTTGACAGCCCTTTAAAAAGTTAATTCTTTTGCAACTTCATTCATACACACTTTGATCTATTCCTTCCCATTTCCCCTATTAACCCTTTCCCCTCCCTCTGAACCCCCTTTTCCCACGAAGACCCTTTCTCCTATTTTCACGTATCCATGCATTTAATTAGGGTTATCTACAAGAACAGGGTGTGGGGTTATTTGCCTGAGCACCAGCAAGCTAAGCGTTTAGACCACTGTGGCCCCTCTGCCTGTGACCATGAGTGGTCCGTAAGTCCTCAGGAGAGCTGGCTCTGTGAGCCTCTTCTGCCTCCTTGACGGAATGTGGACGGGCTCAGCCTTGTGCAGGGAGCCACTGCTGCTGGGTGCAGCAGCCGCTGGAAGGTTGGAGTTCTAACTTCTATCTTGATTTCCAGGGCAGGGGAGAAGGAAAGGAGAAAGCAGGGGTGGGGTATGGGGAATTTATAAAGGCAAGGGAGAGAAAGGGAAAAGAAAGTGTTAGTAGAATTTAAGAGAGGAGACCAGACTGGAGGGAAAGAAGAGACGGGGAGGCAATAGAGAGAAAGAAAAGACGTGAATTAAAACGGAGGATCTACGACAAAAGGGTGCGTTGGATATAGCAGTGGTAATTAGGTCAGGGTGCGAATCCCAGGCTGCGCTGCACTGGCACAGGACCACCTCCTCCAGGGGGCAGTGTGGAGCTCTTGCTGCCTCTACCTGTAATTCGCCTCCAGGTGTGAAGGCAACGCTGAATGAGCTGATGTCATATCCCTTGGATAGAGTCTGCTACTTGTTATTTGAAGGATAAGACAGGCATTGAGCTTTTTGGAGATTAATTTTTGATTTATTGGCTGTAACAATGATTTATTCCGATATACCCCCAGGGCAAAGAAGGGGCTGTAAATATTTTAAATGCTGTTAGCTGGAGACAAGAAAAGTTGCTGGCTGGGGAGTAGGGCAGATGGGAATTTCAAATGCCTTTCCTAAATTACTTAAAGGAAGGCTGTGATCACTTGCTAGCCTGTTTAAGATCAAGGTTGGTGGGGAGGGGGAGAGAGGCATTAAATTGTTAACTTATTAACTCCCACAAAGTGTGTTTTCCTTGCTGAATCCATGGGTTCTCCCCCAGGATGAGGCAGGGTTGGATTTCTCATACTGTTCTCAAACTTCTGGGAGGTCAGCTGCATGGGCTGCAGACAGACGAGGAAAAATAGGCAGCCACCGGGGTCCTCTGACCAAAAGAGCCCAGGACCAAGGTCAAAGAAGGATGTGGGGAGCCCTCTGGACTAAGAAACTGACCCAGTCTCCCCACCTGTTAAATGGAGCGATCATCCTTGAAGGGACCCTGGTCAGCTTGAGCATGTGAGCACAGCTCTGGCAGGCCTTACCTTCCTCCGGGATTTCCTGTACCTTGCTAAAACCCATTAGATTACATTCTTAAAGCAGCCACCACTATTCCGTAATGTGGCCACTTCCTCCTCCTGAGGCCAGCTACCAAGGTCCAACTATCAAAGTATTGAAGTCCAGCAATCAAAAGCTCCCTTTGGCTCACCTAATTAACATGCCCACTTAAATTAAACACTTCGTCCTGACTGACTCGGGCTTTCCCCTTGCGCCTTTATAAACTCTCATTGTCCTGTGTGCCACATCTATTCAGGGACTGTCCTTTGTCCTGTCCTCCCCTGGAACAATACCCTGCCCCCTCTCCCTTGTCTCTTTCCCCCTCTCCTCTGCTCTCTTCCCCTTCTCCCTCTTCCTCTATCCCCTGTCATTTGTCTTTATCCCTGCGCTCTGTCCCTCTGGGGCAAATAAATCTTTGTGCTGAGAACTTGGCCCAAGAACTTGGTCTTGGGGGTCCTGAGACGATACTTTTTCTTTCCATCCTTACTGGTGCCATGTGGTAATGGTAGTTAGGGAATGTGAATGGCTGAAGACTGAGGGGATGAGTCTCACTTGACATAGTCCAAGTGTCTCTGTCCCCCGCACCAGCCTCTGTCTCATCTGGTTCCATGCTGAAAAGAGACAATATGCCAGTTTCTCTGGCCTCTTCTTTCCCTGGTTCTTGTGACAGCCCTGATTTTTGGGAAGTGATGGTGATGCTCTTCTGCATGATGGGAGAGTTGCGGCAGAGCATTGCACCACAGTCCACTTGGGAAACCAGACACAAGCCAGTGGGTGATGATCTTGTGTCAGCTCCCTGGGTGCTCATGTAGCCTGTATCCCTCCTCTCTGGGCTGGGACCCAGGCAAGGAGAGCCCAGCACTTAGTTGGTGCTCCCAAAATTTAAGAATCAAGGTAAAGAGAATTTTAATGAAGTATTTTTAAAAATCAAAAAGTAGGAGCTGGAGAGATGGCTCAGTGTGTAAAGCGCTTGCTCACTGTGCTTGCATGAGGGCCTGGATCTGCATCCCCAGCACCCGTGTAAAAAGCCCAGTGTGAGGACTGGAGATATGGCTGTGTAGCTCTGCTCTTCCAGAAGGGCCTAAATCCAGTTTCCAGTATTGATCTGACAGCCATCAGCAACTCCAGTTCCTGGGGTTCTGACATCCCCATTTGGCCCCCCTGGCACCAGCACACAAAAGGCAGATGCTTACACAGATACACACACATGCATATAAATAAAAATAAGTCTTAAAACAAACAAGCAAACAAAATCAAAACACCTGTAACCCCAGCTCAGAGGAGGTAAAGATAAAGGATCTCTGCAGCTCACTGGCAAGCCAGCTTACTGGGGAAGTCAGTGTCAATCTCTGGCTGTCACATGATCTTGCACAGGTGAGCAAACCTATGCGCACGCACACGCGCATGCACACACACACACACACACACACACACACAAACCCAAGTGTGTTCTCCTCTTGGATGTCAGTTCCTAAAATAATTCTAAGTATGGCCCAGGCACTGCAATCAGATCACCCCAAGAAAGACTCAAGGTTAGACCCCAAATTCATTTAGTCATAGTAAGAGTGTTAATCCCAGCTTCACACTGCCTGTGTCATGTGCTACAAACCAGGGGCAAGGCACCATCGGGTATCAGATACAGCTATCAGTGCAGCAGAGCCCCAAGGGTTAAAGCTCCCTGTAGCACTGTTGCTGGCCTTGTGTCCCCTTCTGAGTTGGATACCAAGGAGCCTAGAGAGCTGAGTGTGTGACTCATCTTTAGCATGCAGAGCCTTGTATCTCATGTGTTTAGCACATGTGTTTTCATTTAAAATTTTTGCTCTCATTTTCCCTTTGGTCTGTTCCTCCTGTTTTAATTCAAGCTGCATTAAATACATTTTAGTACTAGGTAGAGAATAAATATGTCCCGCTGATCCATATTACAAACAATTTCCCATTGTGAAACTTCCCTAGCAGTTCCTGCACGCCAATGCCCAAGAATGGCTGTATTTTTATGTGCTAATTACACCACCTCTTGGGTTTAAAGTTGAGGGCTCTAATGAGTGCTCAAGAAGCAAAGGTACTGGGTATGAAAGACAAGAGTGGGCTCCAGTGTCTGCCTTGGGGAGAGGTGATACATGGTTAGGTAGATGATTAGTCTGTAAATTAGTATGTACAGTTGTGGAAATGGAGAGGGCCTCCCATCTGCCCCAGGCAAGCTGGAAACCTAGGAGAAAAACTGGTGCAGTCTGACAGCCTAAGAGCCAGAGAGCCAGTGGTGTAGACGCCAGTGTGGAGGCTGAATGATGACCTGCCATCCATCAGGCAGAATTGACAGTTTATAAATAGCAGGGGTTTTGGAAGCTGGGGAGTCTCCATGCATGATGCTGGCACCTAACAAGGAGTGTGACACAGAGAAGAAAGGCAGGGTCAAACTCGGCCCTTCCATCAGGGACTTGTTCCCACCATGACTGACTCCTAAAATGATGTATTGAACCTATGCCGGGGTCAGAGCCCCATGACCTAATCGACTCTTAAAGACCTTGGTCCCAATAGCTTCTACATTGACAGGTAGCTTCCCACGAGGATTTTGGAGGGTATGTCCCAGTCAGCAGGCAGGCAGGCATTGAATTCAACCTTCCTCCACATCTTTATTGTATCAAGGCCTCCTTTTTGGTATGACTTTCCCCCACGCCTATGGCCATCTGCTGTATGCCGTCCTCCACCACAGTGCTCATTTCTACTGGAAATTTCCTCTACTTAGAAATTATGTTTAACTATAATCTAACCATGCCTTGGTCAGGTCAAGCTAATAGAGTTGACCTCAGATTTGCCTCTGTCTTTCTAAAGACTTTCCAGATTCTCTTCCAAGTCTCCATATTTGAGTGTGCCGCGTGTTTCCTGCACGGATCTCAGACCAAACTCGTATACTTGTTTCTTATTCAAGTGTTTGTTGAACACCTACTATGGACTCAGACGCTATTCTAGGTGTTTGAGCAACATTGGTAAATGAAGCAAGGGTCCCTGACCATCTTTCTCTTCTTTGTCATCTGGCTGGTGCTATGGCATCTGTGTGCCTCTTATTTCTGCTTGGTTAGAATAACAGTGTGCATGCTTCATTTCCATGCCTGTGGTGTTTGTGTGGGTATCTCAACATACCCAGTGATGCCAGCTGGCCAACCAAGCATCCTCTTAGGCAAGCATATGCACACTGATCTCTGGAAGCACCAGCAGGCAGAGTCTGCCTGAGGCAAATGAGTGTCCCCATGCTTCATGCCACGTCCCGCGTCCCCAGACTCACAGCACATTTTGTGCTTTGGTGACCCTTCCAGGCTGGACCTCGAAGCCTGTGCTCTGAAGCCCTGAGCAGTTTCTCCAGCCCTCTAGTGACCTCACTTAAGACAGCTGGCAGCCATGGAGGGATGAATATGTAGCTGGGCTACCTGCAGTTGTCTGCAGCCAGCAGTGACCCTGAAGGCAGTGAGCAAGCCAGCACTTGATGATTCTACCTGGCCATAGCACAGTGTAGCTGGCATCTGTGTAAAGACCATTTCCTCACCTCAAAACTGTTCACCAAGGTATGTGATCATGAGTTTGAGGCTAGCTTAGGCTATAGAGCAAGACCTTGGCAAGAGGAGAGAGCGGAGAATGCCAATGTAGGCAGAGAGTTAGAAGAACAATCCTTGAGGGCCTACCATGTATGTGGCCTTTGGTCTAGGGCTCTGTCCATTGACTCAGACCCCTCTAAATGAGCTCTGGTTCCCAGCCAGGTGTAAGATTTTGTGAAGCTCACACAGGTTGCAGTGCCCCGACATCATCTCCAAAGCACTCAGGTATCCAGGTTGAGAAACAGGCCTTGAAGACAGGCCTTGATGCCTTGTCAATATCTGTGATGTGCGGAGTTCATGGGACCAGGCAGCTTGTCAGAAAGAGCACAAATCTGGGAGCCAATAATCCGAGTTTGAATCCCAGCTCACTTGTCTATGGCTGTGGATCCACAGATGGGCACAACTCTCCTATGTGGGATGGTGTCTTAGTCAGGGTTTCTATTCCTGCACAAACATCATGACCAAGAAGCAAGTTGGGGAGGAAAGGGTTTATTCAGCTTACACTTTCATGTTGCTGTTCATCACCAAAGGAAGTCAGAATTGGAACTCAAGCAGGTCAGGAAGCAGGAGCTGATGCAGAGGCCATGGAGGGATGTTCCTTACTGGCTTGCTTCCCCTGGTTTGCTCAGCTTGCTTTCTTACAGAACCCAGGACTACCAGCCCAGGGATGGCACCACCCACAATGGGCCCTCCCCCCTTGATCACTAACTGAGAAAATGCCTTACAGCTGAATCTCATGGAGGCATTTTCTCAAGGGAGGCTCCTTTCTCTGTGATAACTTGAGCTTGTGTCAAATTGACACAAAACCACCCAGTACAGATGGGGTAAAGGTTGCTACCGACTCCTATGGTGGCAGCTGACACTTTGACTTCTCCTGCTTTGTCTATGCAGCTATGGACACACTTTCTTGGAGCTGGGCACACAGGCTGGCATCCTGGGCCCCTGTGTCAGATGACTGTAAACCACACTGCCATTTCTAGGCCCCAGAATCACAGAATTCAGGGGCTTTAGGGTGAGCTCAAGCAGCTGCAGGCTTCCTCATTCCACCTGTCCAAACCTTCTACTTCATGGGTTCGAGGTGCTGACCCCACAGTTGCTGGACCAGCTAGAACTGAGACCAACTGACCACATCCTGGAGTCCTGATAGTACACAGGGTGCTGAAAGCCTGCTTCTCCCTGCTTCAGAGCTGGCCTCCTCTGTCTCTCAGCAGCCCTGCCCAGTGCTCAGGCACACACTCAACACACATCAGCAGGGCATAAATATTTATGACATGCAATGAATGCAGTGGCTTATAGGATTCCTAGGGCTTCAGGCAGGTGTTCTTTGCACAAGAAGCATTTTTATGTGAGGAGGGGGTCCTGGGTATGCAAGCAGAGAGGGGGCTCTTAGCCTCCTAGAGTGTTCTGGAAGCCTCCCCTTCACTGCGGCAGCTGAGTGTTTCCATTTGCAGGGAGGCTTGGCTGGCAGCTGCCACCATGCACTCTGACAATCCATCAGCCTTTGAAGCATGCTCTTCCGAAGCCTCGCCCCATGCTACCTGATGTACACCAACCAGGGAATGGAAAGAATTCCTTAGACACTCACCCACCTACCCATCTAGAAGCTGAGTCCTCAGGAGATGGGTAGGGCAGAGGGCTCCTATTCTCATTGTCACAAGCTTCTAGATGGTTCTCAGAGCTGAAACCAAGGATGGCTGCCCCCTACCAAATCCCCCCTTAGGGTGATTCAACCACATTCCCAGCACCTAGCCCCCAAGGCAAGAAATGCAAACATCAAACCAGCTGTGGTGGTGCACATCTGCAATGCTAAACCAGCTCCAGCTAAGCTGAAATTATATAGTAGGACCCTGTCTCATAAAACAAACAAACAATCAAAAAAGGGACCGCAAACATTTTAGACTTCCAACAAAAAACAAAGGTTCACACATATCTGAGTCAATCCCTTCTCTCCTAGCTGGCCAGTATCTTTACTGGGGCCATCTACTAACTCCCTTTGACATGGCTTCTGATAGGTGCTGAGGAAGGAGGTAAGGAGTGGTGAGCAAAGTCATGAGACACAAAGCTTTCTGCAGAGTGGTCAGGTCTGGGCTTGCAGTGCAGTGTTGCTATCCTGTAGGCCTTTTCCTGGAGGCGTCAGTTGTGGCCAAGCCTGACCTGGCCTTTGAGGACCATGCCCAGCCCAGGCTGGAGAGGAAAATGCTCCTTTAGTAGAAGGAGGGCCTTTCAGCTGACCTCCCACACAACACAATTTAGCCACCTGTGAACTCCCACTTCAACCCCTCCAGCACCAGCTCCCAAGCCACTTCCATTCCCAGCACCGTCTGAACCGGCACATCTGTTCCTCCTGAATGTAACTCCTTTCCACCTGCTCCTTTAGCCAAGCCAGTCTCCTCTCGCCTAACCTTAGACAGCTCCTCTGCTGAGCAGGTGTTAGGGGTATGGGAGGGGTGGGGGTGGTGAACACAGAGCCAATCCTTCACTTCTCAGGGCCCCATGGCCAGCATAAATCTCTCCTTCTTTCTGTTAGCACCTGGCCAGCTCCTTGTCACTGTGCTAACAGCATTGTATTGATTTGCTCACGTGACCATTTCCCCCAAAGACCATAAACTCCTTGAGAGCAGAATCTATGCTTTGTTTGTGTTTTTGAACTCGACTACCCACCAGTGTCCAATACAAAACAGGCATTTCATAAGTACAGAGCGAAAGCTTATAAATTCACAAAAGCAAACGTAAGCTCCAGTTGTTCATGCTGTTCCCCAGCAAGGCCAGCACTGACTGGAGAAAAAAGGCCTGCTTACAGCCTACAAGGGTTTCCAGAGGATTGCTGCTGCCCCAACTCCAAACATAAGATACAAAGTCAGCTGCCTGCCTCCCTTCCTGCTGGTGTGTCATTTCCACAGGAGGGGAGGACTCCTGTTCTTTTGACAGAAAAAGTGAGTCACCCAGAACAAGTGAGCACAAGGGGGCTGTCTAATAAAGACAATGTTATCCCTTCCCCATGTTAATGGCATCCATCAACCGAGAACCGGAGACATTGCTCTGGCATGCCCACCTTGCTTTAAGCATGAAGGCTAGAGTGTAGATAAGAGTGAAGCCCAGTCTTCACCTTCTAGGACCACCAGAGCAGCTCAAGACATGTGCTCTGCAGTATTCTGCCTGGCAGCTCAGTCAGGATGCAATTACAGACTGCACTGTGTGGTGTAGTCACTCCTGTGGGTGTCCTAGGGGTTGGGGAGAGAGGCTGGTGGCATTTTATGTGACACACAGAACAACTAGGCAATGCTAAGGGTGTAGAAAAACAACTGAGGCAAAGGCACAACAAGAAACTCTGAATCCTGCATGGCTAGAGCAGGGCAGGGGAGGTCAGCTCCATAGGCTGAAGGGAAAGAGGCAGAGGCTGGAACTCTACTTGGAGATAAGAAAACCTTTAATTGTTAGGACAAGAAGAAGGGAAGCAACAAAGTGCACCCCAAAATACTCCGTTTCTGAAAAAAAAACATTAATTTAAAGCTGGGCTATGGAGATGGCTCAGTCAATGGGGTGCTTGTCATGCAAACGTGGAGACCTGGGTTCACATTCCTAGAACCTATGCCAAAGCTAAGCAGACATGATGGTATCCTGCACTCCTAGTACTCAGGGGATTCCTGGCTAGCTGTCTAGCTAGACTAGTGGAATCAGAGAGCTCCAGGTTCAGTGAGTAACGCTGCCTCAACAATCAAGGCACAGAGGACCACAGAAGGTCTCCAACATCAACAGTGGGCCTCCATACACATGCACACAATGTCCACATGCACCCACACTTATGTGTGCCCTTAGACATGTAAACATGCATGCACACACACACCATATGCATATACATGCATAATAATTTAATTTAAAGTTAACCCAGCCAGGTTTAACAAACTAGCCTTACAAAAGACCTTTCTCTTTTCAGCTCCCAGTGGTAACTGTCTACTCATCCCAGAAATCCGTAAGAATCAAAGGCTTGGGCTAGAGACTTGGCTCAGGGGTTAAGAGCACTCACTGCTCTTCCAAAGATCCTGAGTTCAATTCCCAGCACCCACATGGTGGCTCACAACCATCTGATGCCATCTGCGGGTGTGCAGATGTACATGCAGACAAAGGACCCATATACATAAATAAATAAATGTGGAGAGATTTTGGGGCACGTCTAGGGATTTGGCAAGAATTTGACATTGGGCCAGGACAAGGAAGTAGGCTCAAGATGACTACAGCCAAGGAATGTATTGTATGTATTCCTTGTATCATGGTCGTCCTGATATACCCCTAGATACAGTGACGTTGTTTATTGCCTTGTTTGTTCCTTGACTACTCTGTCTTTGACCTAGAACTGACCCTATTCTTTGCAGGTACCTCGAATGATATAAAAGCAGACTGGAAAAAAAAAATAAACCTGCTTCAGCCTCAGCACTGGCTGGAGTCGTGTTCTAGTGCTGTCTAACTGTCTTTTTCTTTACAGTCCTCACTCTCTCCCTCAAGACCCTGTTGACTGACTGAGCTGGCTTGGTTAAATAAATAAATAATCTTAAAAACAAAAAGATTGCATTTTCACACAAATGACAACATACTACAGACAATGTTTTAGATATTTTTTTCAATTAAAATACACAAATGATCATGGTTAATTTCAATTGTCCACTTGGTTGGACTGATAAATGCTTTGGTGTGTGGGGGAGGTGGGTCTGTGAATCAAGTACTTGCTGTAGAAACATGAGACCCAAAGTTCGAATTTCCAAAACCTATGCAAAGCTGGGTGCAGTGCAGAGTGCCTCAGATCCCAGTGAACTTATGATGAGATTCGAGGCAGAGACAGAGAATCCTCAGATACTCCTCGGCCTGGCAGACATAGCAGGGAAGCAACAGGGTAGAAGGCAGGGACCATAGACCAAATAAAGAATGCACTGGAGGATGACTCCGCAGTTAAGAGCCTTCATGCTCATTCAGAGGACCTGGTGGGCTCAGTGCCTAGTACCCACTTCAGGCAGCTCACAACCACCTGTAACTCCAGCTCCAGGGGATCTGATACCCACTTTTGGTTTCTCAGCATGGTGCACATCTGCATTTGAGGTGAGTCGAGGTTCTTTCCAGATGTTTAGAGGCCTTTGTTTTCCTTTCCTTTCCTGTGGATTCTAATTTCTTGGTATTTTCTTAATGATTTGCAGGAAATTTTTATTTGTCAAAATAACTTCTTATACTGTTGCATATATTTTCCAATCTGTCATTCGTATTTTTATTTTATGCATTCATTTATATTTATCTGTGTGTGAATGTTTCTGAGTGTAGGGGCAGGCGTGTACATGTGTGTGTGCATATGTGTACATGTGTGTACACATGTGTGGTGTGTGTATGTGGGTTGTATGTGTGTGTGTTTAGAGGCCAGACAAGAGCATCAAGTGACCTCGTCTGTCATTCTCTGTCTATTCCTATGAGGCAGTGTATCTTTCTAAACCAGGGGCTCATTTTTTTCTAAGCTAGGCTGGAAGCCAGCAATCCCTAGAGATCCTCCTCTGTCTGCCCCACACGGACCTGGGATTTATATTGATTGTTTCTATACAGTATGGTATTATAAATAATAATGTAAGGAGTGCCCATCTCAATAAGCAGTTAGTATTGTTTACATGCCACTGAGGGATCAGGTTAAAAATTTAGATTCCAGGGCTGGAAAGATGGCTCAGCTGTTAAGGGCTCTGACTGCTCTTCCAGAGGTCCTGAGTTCAATTCCCCGAAACCACATGGTGGCTTACAACCATCAGTAATGGGATCTGATGCTCTCTTCTGGTGCGTCTGAAGGCAGCTACAGTGTACTCATATACATAAAATAAATAAATCTTAAAAATCATTTCAGATTCCAATTCAGTACATCCGGGAGAACTTGGGGTCTAGGATCTATAACAGGTCCCTTAGTTTTCTTAGTCCTGTGTGATTCTTCACCTCTCTATTATGTGGCCAGTCACTTGGGGAAGAAGGAGCATTCACCAGCTATCTAGTTCTGTCTTTGAAGGGGCGGTAAGGGATTTTTTTCATTGTCAAGTCTATTTCTACGTCCTGATTCAGCAACCTGGGCACAGGCCTCACTCCTGTGCCAATGCTTCAGCATTTTGCTAGATAGTCGTCATGTTTTCCCTTTCTCCACCTGTGCCACACCTGTCCCACAGATGCCCAAGTCCTGGGAGGGCAAAGAGGAACTTTGTCCCTTGGACCCAGTCTCTGACCTAAGCTCTCCCTATGCTTGCTTGGCCGAGTAAAGTCATGAGGTATTCTCAGCCTTGCTTCCAACTCCCGTGCTTCTAAAGAAGACTCTCCTAGTTTAACAGGATGGGGGTGGCTGGTTGGGTGGATTCTGAGAGGGAAGAATTGAGTAGAAGAAGACGGGCCCCAGAGGTGTGCTGGCAAATGCTTAGCTGGCTCGGCTCTCCAGCTCTTCACAGCAGCCATCGCGGTCCTGATGTCTAGCACTTGCTTGTTTCGGTGGTGTCTAGTCTCCCTCCACCACCAATTTCTAGCTGGCAGAGTCTCATCACTGCATGTGGCAACAGTTAGAGCAGTCCCAAGCCACAGAGACAGTAAAAGTAAAAATCCCCAGTGACAATAGATTGTAGCGTAATCATTAGAAAATTAGGAGTTTTAGTGCTCGCTGTATTTTTAATGTATTTAGTTAAATTTTTAACGAAGGCTATATTTAGCAACACGTTTTCGAAATATAGCTATCTGCTCTCGTGAGTCCGTTTGAGCCAGTTCCAGTTATTCCTTTTGGGCCTCAGCTTTGATAGTTGGAATCTTCTTCAAGGACAGACAAGCCTTGGAGAGTCCTTACTGCCTATGCCTTTGAGACTCTCCCAAAGATGCCGGCATCAGCTCTCTGCCACCCCCTATCGTCGACACCGGTGTCAGCATGCACCAGGGAGCCCTACCTTCTGGGACAGACTTGCACATTCCCAGCGCAGCCTTTTTGTGTGGTTCTTCACCTCTATTACGCACCCCATCACTTACGTGGCTGGGGTAGAGGGGGAGGCAGTACACGAGGCATCTCATTATGACTTTGAAGAGCTCAGTGAGGGTTTTCCTATTAAATCAGTCTATTTCTAAGCCCTAGTTTTGTGCCCTGGGCACAGGCAGAGGAGGTCTGCTCTCTATCATTAGCCAGCTACTCTCAGGGCAATGGGTCCTAGGCTCCCAGCCGCTCCCGGGGGGGAGGTGCAAGTACCCGGCCTTACCTGGAGCTGTAGCGCCATCTAGTGCCTCTGCAGAGACATTGGCGCGTTCATCGGCCCTTCAGTCCCGCCCGGGCACCCTAGGCCTGATGGCAGAGACTGAGTGTGCTATGTTGATTAGTTCGAGATAGAAAGTCTCTCCAGATATCTATCTGCTAGTTTGGCTTCCTGGCACAGAGCAGGCCAGGAGAGAAGCACAGAGCCAGACTTTCCCGGAATGTGCTTCTTACCAGATCAATGTGGATCACAACTGAGCGCTCCAGCCAGGTCAACCCTGGGGTTCCCCTCAGTCAGCAGCTTTTAATCCTCATCGCCCAAGACCATCTGTGAGATATACATTTACAGCAGACACAGCAGTCCAGGATATCTATCCCGTGTAGAGAAGGTTCGAGAAGCCCTGCCTACCCTTGCCGTGTATAATACCTTTGGACACTTCTGTTATTAGTCTTTTTTTCCATTATGGGAAAAAGAAAAAAAAAGCCAGCCACAACTTCAGTAAAGAGAAAAACTCATTCACTGATTGGTCATTACCTGTTGCTTGCAAAATACTAGCCTAGACTAACACATCTGTTCACTGAGAACCACAGGGCAAAGAAAGAAGAAATGTGCTCCCCAGCAAACCAAGGGCAGATCCATCAAGGTCCAGGTTGCTACCATCTAACCCTAAACTCTTCTCCTCTAGTCTCTGGCCCTTTCTAGGCTCTGACCGGCTTTCTTAGTGTGGAAACCCAGAGGCCCCATTGCCCTTGTTTGGCCACCTAGATGCATGTGCAGCCCCCCAGAGTCCCAGAGGCCAAGGTGTACCATCTTCTGGAGAGGAGCTTGTTTGTAGCATCAGGCAGGCTTGCTAGTAGGGAGGACAAAGGCAGGTCAACAGATGGTATCAGCAATCTTACTCCAAGTCACAGGTCTAAAAGTAGCCTCTGGGAGGGATGTCTGTCTGTCTGTCTGTCTGTCTTTTTATGTTTTAGATAGTGTCTCACTATTAATTGTCCTCAAATGGACATTTCACCCTGGGGACTGATATTTTTTTCTTTTTAAAAAGTAATTTATTTTTATTTTACATATATTGGTGTTTTGCCTGCATGCATATCTGTGTGAGGATGTCAGAGTCCCTGGAACAGGAGTTACAGACAGTTGTGAGCTGCCATGTGGGTGTTGGGAATTGAACCTGGGTCCTCAGGAAGAGCAGCCAGTGCTCTTAACTGCTGAGCCATCTCTCCAGCCTGAGTCTTTCTTTCTCTTTCTCTTTCTCTTTCTCTCTTTCTTTCTTCTTTCTTTTTTAGTGTGTGTGTGTGTGTGAGAGAGAGAGAGAGAGAGAGAGAGAGAGAGAGAGAGAGAGAGAGAATGCATGTGCAGGTATACACACGTCACAGCATGCAAGTAAAGATCAGAGGCCCTCTTTTGAAAGTATTCTTTCTTCCTAACATGGGCTCTGAGGTCCAAGCTCAGATGATCAGGTCTGTGCAGCAAGTATCCACTGAGCCATTTTGGTGGCTCTGGAAGTTACTTCCAAAGTTTGAATCTTAGCTGATTCTTTAAAACCCAATGCTTCCTGGTGCAGTGTTACTAGGCGTGTAGATTTGAATAGGTGTGGGCTCCATGGGCTCATGTGTTTGGAGGCTTAGCCCACAGGAAGTGACACTATTAGAATGTGTGGCTTTATTGGAGTAGGTGTGGCCTTGATGGAGGAAGTGTATCACTTTAGAGGCGGGCTGTGAGGTCTTACATATGCTCAAGCTATGCCCAGTGTGGCACACAGTCTCCTCTTTGCTTCCTGTGGATAAAGATGTAGAACTTTCAGCTCCTTCCCAACACCATTTCTACCTAGACACTGCTATGCTTCCCACCCTGATGATAATGGACTAAACCTCTGAAACTGTAAGCCAGGCCAAATTCAAAGGTAGACTTTATAAGAGTTGCCTTGATCATGGTATCTCTTCACAACAATGAAACTAAACCCTAACACACTAGGTGTTCACTAGGTGAACAGTAGAGGAAAGATACATCCACACGATTTTCCCAGAGGGTATTTTGGCATTTAAAAACATTAAACTTTTAAGTTGAATGTATCTAGGGATATAGCTCAGTGGGTTGAGAGCTTGCCAAGGATCTGAATTCCCTACCCAGTGCTGAATGAAGTGGGCATGGTGCTTCACACCTCTAATCCCAGCCCTTAGGAGTTGGAGGCAGGGGTCCAAAGTTCAGGGTCATCTTCAGCTATAACAAGTTTGAAGTAGGCCTGGGACACCCACGACCCAATCTTAAAACATTAAACAAAACAAAATAGTTTAAATGTTCAAGCCCACCAAACTAGACATTCTATTGGTAGGAATTTAACATAAGGGCTAAATATAACATGTATAAAGATGACCACCATAACATCTTGTATTTTAAAAAATATTTTATCTTTTTTATATACATGGATGTCTTGCCTGCATGTATGTCTGTAGACCACATGTGTGCCTGGTGCCCACAGAGGCCAGAAGAAGGTGTTGGAACTGGAGTTACTGACAATTGTGAGCTTCTGTATATGGGTGCTGGGAGTTAAACCCAGGTCCTCTGGGAGGGGCAGCTAGTATGCTCTTACCTGTTGAGCCATCTTCCCAGCCCCCAGATTTTGTATTCCTTCTGTGAAGACCTTCTGAGAAGTGCCCACTTCCTAGTACTGGTGTGGATGCATGTGCTTCCCTAAAGAAGGGAGTCATCCAGACTCACCTGGGAGCTTTTATGCCACACACTATTCCCCAACCCAGCACCAGGAGCCTTTGCTGCGTGTGCCCCTCTGAGAAGGATTTGGGGGAGAAGAAAGAATGTGTTGGAAGTACACACTTATCTGTGCATAGATGCTCGTCAGTTGTTAGTGGGATGCTCACCCGAGTAGGAGTCAGAGTGGTGTCTGGGTGATTTTCAAGTGTTTCAAAATATTATTTATAAAATGTGGTTTGTGTAACCATTGTCCTATGAAAGGATGTCTTGTGTTAAGCTTTTGACTGTTACAGACAAAGCTGCCATCTTAGTTAGGGTTTTATTGCTGTGAATGGACACCATGACCATGGCAACTCTAATAAAGGAAAACACTTAACTTGGGCTGGCTTACAGTTCAGAAGTTTAGTCCATTATCGTCATGGTGGGAAGGATGGCGGTATGCGGGCAGATATAGTGCTGGAGAAGGAGCTGAGAGCTCTACACCTGTATACACAGGCAGCAAGGAGAGAATGAGAAACTGGGCCTGATTTGAGCTTCACACCTACTCCAATAAGGCCACACCTCCAATGATGCCACTCTCTGTGAGTCTATGGAGGCCATTTTCATACAAACCTCCACAGCTGTTGGGAGCCCTTGTGGGCAGGTTTCTGTTTAAACATAAGTTTATACTTTCTGACATAAATGCCCATGAGTGCAGTCGAGGCTTGTTTCCTGGTTTAGCATAGGGTGGTCCTGGGAAATGCTCCACGATCACTTGAGAGGAATCCGTGTTCTAGTGAAAGAAAGTGTTTCCTATATAGCTCTTAGGTCTACTCGGTGTGTATGTTGTTGAAGCTGCTTGTGTCTGCATCATTCTCTCTCTCTCTTTCTCTCTCTCTCTCTCTCTTTCTCTCTCTCTCTGTCTCTGTATCTCTCTCTGTCTCTCTCTGTCTCTGTCTGTCTCACTCTGTCTGTGACTGTCTCTGTTTCTCTCTCTCTGTTTCTCCATTGCTCTCTCTGTCTCTCTGTCTCTTTGTCTCTGTCTCTCTCTGTCTCTCTGTCTGTCTGTCTCTCTCTATCTCTGTCTCTCTCTCTATCTCTGTCTCTTTATCTCTCGGTCTCTTTGTCTCTGTATCTCTGTCTGTCTCTGTCTCTGTCTCTGTCTCTCTCATACAGGGTATTGAAGTCTTCGACTGTTGCTGTCCAGCCTGACAATCTTTGTCTTTGGAGCATTTAATCTCCTTTCATTTAATGTTTTACTGAACTAATTGGATCTCCACTTGCCATATTACATTTTGTCCTCTGTGTGTCTCACGTCTGTCTCCCCCTCCCCCATTTTCCTTCCTTACAGTGTTCTTTGGGTTAAGTGCATTCATCTAACATAGCTTTTAGATGTGGGACGACAGTACTAGGGATCAAACCCAAGGCCTGACATGTGCAACACACACTCCACCGCTGAGCCACATCCTAGTGTATGAGTTTAGTTTCCTGGTGAGCTCTCTAATCTCTGAGGAGTTGTTTTAGTCCAGATCAGTGGTTCTCAACTTTCCTAATGCTGCAACACTTTGATATAGTTCTTTGTTTTATGGTGACCTCCTACCATAAAATTATCTCATTGCTACTTCATAACTGTAGTTTTGCTACTGCTATGGATTGGAATGTAAATCTCTGGCATGCAGAATGTCTGATATGCAATCCCCAAAGGGGGTTGAGATCCACAGATTGAGAACCACTGGTCTAGATCATTCTGTGTGCATCTCAGTTCACTGGAGTCAGTACCAGGCCTAGACTGCAGATCTGTGCAGAAATGTTTTTCCTCTCTGGCTCTGGCTCCTCCTCTCCTTCCCATGGTTTATTGTTAGAGTGGAGACTTTTAGACTTTCTGGACTGTGTCAGCCTTTTGACATCAGAATCTGTATTTTAAAAGCTCCTGGGTGATTTTATGGCCAGCAGGTTGGAGAGCTCCCCTTTTCTAAGGCTGAGGATTTGGGTGATCAGGATGTAATGATGGCTACACTCCCAGAGCTGATAAGCTGATGCCATGTCTCTGTCTTGTGCCCACTCAGTTCTTTCCCCCACATGCTGTGCTGTGCACCCATATGTCTCCATGGTGACTTCAGTGTCAGCCACCTGCTTTGGGTTCCTGTGTGCTCCTCAGAGAAAGAAAATGGTTTAGGAATGGAAGAAAGTGCTTGCGCTCTTCTGGATATTTGAGGGGAAAGTTGTTCATGATGGCCAACTGGCCTAGGCAATGTTCTATTGCTGTGAAGAGACACCATGACCGCAGCAACTCTTACTTAAAAAAAGAAAAAAAGGCATGTAATTAGGGCTAGCTTACAGGCCAGAGGTTTAGCTCAGTATCATAATGGAAGGAAGCATGGCGCATGGCGGCACACAGGCAGACATGGTGCTGGAGGAGCTGAGAGTTCTACATCTGGCTCTCAGGCAGAAGGGAGAGAGGTTTTTGAAACCCCAAAGCCTACCCCTCAATGTCTTACTTCCTCCAACAAGGCCACACCTATGCCAAGGTCACACCTCCTAATCCCTCTCAAGTAGTGCCACTCCCAATGACCAAACATTCAAATATATGAGTCTATGGGGGCCGTTCTCATTCAAGTCACCACACTATGACATGGATGACCCTGGGGGAGGATTGCAGTACTTAAAGGGCAGGCCGTGCACTAAGGTAGCGTGTGCTAAGATCTAGCATATGCCAGGGATTAGGGAGAGCATTAGAAGTAAATAAGTGAACAAGACACACATTGAGATGTAAGTAAATAATATAAGGAAATATTTCTTGTACTCAGAAACTGAATACTTGTAAGTATGGAGCTAAAAACAACACTGCTAACTCCATTTTGTTCTCCAGACGCCATATGGGCCAAACTAAGGGCTTGGAAAACTAAACTTTTGACTTGCACAGAAGCAGAATGTCCCAAGGAGGTCCCCTCCCTGCTCACTGAATAGCATGACTCCCTGCCCACTGAACAGAATGACCCACCTGCCCACCGAGCAGAATGTTAAGATCCCCACCCTGTCCACTGACAGGGGCCAAGCTGCGGAGTGTGCATTCCTGCTTGCAGCCAATCAGCTTCTCGCTACTATGGAACCCCCCTAACCATCCACTTGTGATTACTGCCTTTAAAATGCCCCTTTCCCTGGAGCACAGGATCGCCATCTTGTGGCGGTCCAAGCTAGCTTGCTTTGATTAAAGCCCTCTTGCTTGTGCATCGAGTCGACTCCTGGTGGTCTTTCTGTTTCTGGGGGGTCTCGCGAGTCGGGCACTACATAAGTGGTGAAGGCTGAGCTGAGCTGGGCTGAGAAGTGAATGGGAGGGGATCTCAGCCTCCCTGTGAAGATGCACACATCTCACTGCAGACATAGGTTGCTCTTAAGGATGGGCACCCACATTTCCTTACGTTCCTCTAGTTTCACGAAGAAATTCAGAAGCTTGAAGCTCACCACTTTGTTATAAGCAGAGCCCTTAAAAAGCACCTGATTGATCACCGAGATACAAGACCCTATTTACAGCATTTCTTTGTGGGTCACTGGAACTGTATAACTTTGAACTTTTGCTGTTGCAGAGCAGCACTAGACAAAACCTGGCTGGTGGACTCTCCATAGCACCGTGACATAGCCTAGGATATGGCATGACTGACAGCAATGACCAAAAGGGATAACAAAGCTCTTCTGCTTGTGCTAGGTAGGCAGAAGGGAGCAACACTCACAGCAGCTAAGGGCAATGTAGGAATGGCAAGTCCAGGAGGCCTGCAGAGTCCAAAGTGAGAGACAGTCAGCAGGGCTCAAACCCCGCAGTCCCATAGACTGCAACAGCAAGTAGGTCATTGATGCCAGAGACTCCCAAGGAAGAGCTAGCCTGTGGACAAGGCAGAGAAACCAGTTCCTTCCTGGGACTAAGGCAGGACCCAACACTCAGAAATGGGGCCACTTGTTCCATAACAAGGGTCCATAGAGAGACACACTATGCACCTAGGGCAGCCTCCATCCTTTCTGAGGTCTACAGGCCCTGGAGACTAGACATGGACTGGATTTTAGAATAGATGTCTCAATAGCAGAGCCTAGACCTATAAAACAAAGGGTCACAAGGAAGAGAAACTCTGACTTTCTTCAGTCTAAAATACGCTGGTGACCAGGTTGGTCCTTGTGGAACATATGGATTAACTTCCCTAAAGAGAGGATTAGGTCTTGCCAACTCCCAGGAGATGACCTCCAGACCTTTGCAACATTCAGGTTGATAAAATTGTCCTTATTTACCTCAAGGTTTTGGACCGCACCATGTATTCTGACATTCTAGCAAGGTGATACACAATGGGCCCTTGGATCAGATGATTTCAGGTTGCCCTTTGGAGGGACTGGAGTCCAAGGTCAGTTTTTTGGGCAGTCAGCCATGCCTACATATATTGCCCCCAGTAGGAAACCCTGACACCAAGGCTTGGGGGAGCCTCTCTGGCTGGCAGTGATCTCTGTGTGTGGCTATATGTCATGACTCGAAGCTAAACACAGCCACATTGTTCTCACAGAGAGGACAGCTGGAGTGCACATCTGTTTCTCCCAGGCTTGCTACCAATGTAAGTACATTTATAAGCAGCCTATGCAGTTCAGTGTGCTGGGGCTTCCAGTCTCTGCTTGTCCCCATTCTTGGGTCAGCACAGCTGATGGAGTGTGTCATCCAATCGGAGTACCCCAGTTCCACTTGTGTGATGGTTAGTTTTAATCATCAACTTGGCATAACCTAGAGTAACCTGGGAAGGGAGTCTCAGAGAGAGATTGCGTTGAGTTGGCCTATGGGGGTATGTATTAGGGATTGCCTTAGTAAGGGTGATTAATATGGAGAGACCCATCCCAGTGTGGGTGTGGCATTCCTTAGGTAGGGGTTCCTGAACTGTTTAAGAATGGAGAAATTGAGCAAGCAAGCAAGCATGCATGCATGGTTTCTTTCTGCCATTGACTGTGGTTCTGAACTGAGTAGATATTTTAAGTTCCTGCCACCTTGACATCCCTGCTATGTTGGACTGGAGCCTGGAACCATGAGCTGAAACAAGCCCTTCCTTTCTCCCTGCATCTCTTTTGTCTTTTATTCCTTTTTCTCCTTCTCCTTCTTCTTTTTTGTCACAGAAGCAGAAATCAAACTGTTATAACCTGTGACCATTCCCCAACCACAAAACCATCATTTATGGCTGTAAAAACTGTGACTTGGTCATAATAGCCTCTCAGCCATGATTTCATAAGACCCCAGATAAACAATTGCTCTAAACCCACTTCACAGAGGTGCAGCTCAGGGACTGCGAGGCTCTGGCAAGCCCTATCTCAGCCTCAGGTATCAGTTCCCTCCCTATAAAATGGGAGCAGTAAGCCACTCGCTGCCTACTCCGTAGCTTCTGAAGGGCTGATCAAGTGCCTCACAACCCGGGGAGTGGTCTGCAAATGGCAGAGTGGTCTGCCAACTGCAGGCAAGGACCTCTAGAAAGAACACAGCGCTGTCTGTCCTGAATAGCTTTGGGTGAGAGGAGCTTGGGCTGTTCCTGCAGCTCCACTTTCCTTAGAAGAGATTTCCTTTTATTACTGGCAAACTAAAATAACCTCTGCAAACTTTCAAAGGTAGGATGTAGGGCAGGAGACAGCGAGCTCCCTGCCCTGGTTCCACTGGCCAGATTGCAGAGAAATGCTCTCTCCTGCACGTTCTCACCCCAACCCCTCTCTCTTCTTATCACAGCAAGTTCACCAGGGCCATTGGTTATACTTTCACTGTGACCTTCCTCTAGGGCCGCTCCCATCCCTTTGTCTACTCCTTGGTGGCTCCTGAATGTTGTGTGCCATGGTAGAGGGTTCGCCCCGGCCCAGATGTGGAAAGGCAGATCCCTCCCATATTTCCCAGGAAAAGGGACTTCTGAAGGTGCTGTTGGGTTCTCCAGGATCTACATCAGTCTTCATCTCTTCCGTTCAAGGTACCCTCACTCCTTCCATTTGCTCCCTATGCAGAGGGACAGAAAAGCCATTTACCAACTACCCTGGGGTCACTTCCCAGCCTCTGCCACGTAGCCCAGGAAAAGAAGCAATTCTCCAGTCCTGAAAGCACACACTGTTCTCTACCGCACACACAGTCTGCACATGCTTGAGGACACACCATTTGTGGTTAAGACACGACACTAGAACCCTGCTAAAGAGGTTTCAATCCTGCTTCTCAGCTTGCCAACTGGGAGAGCTCAGGCTGGGCTTTAACTAAGAGATCTGCTGCCTTCTCCTGCCTCCCGAGTGCTGGGACTAAAGCCATGAACCACAATGCCTGGCTATATATATATATATTCACCAATCAGATTATAAACCTACTTCCATGTCACTCCTAACCCCAGTGTATATGATGACCCACAAACACATGTCATGTTTTGACAGCACTGTCAGCAGCACATTGGAAAGCACAAAGTAGGAAAGCCTGGGCCTGCACACAACCCCAACCAGAACCTGTTTCATCCTCTCCGGTTACCCAACCTTTGCTAGCAGCAAAGCCCGGCTCCAAGGTCAATTGGCCCTGGGCTTCCATTGCCTTTTCTGTTGCTGCTAGACGCAGGCAAGTCAGCCTTGGGGAAGCAGGAGGGCATATCCTACGAAAGGAAGCATGGGGCGTGGGTTGGAGAGGAAGCTGCCGTCCAGACACAGGGCCACTGAGTCAGCATGCTGCACTGGATAGTGGTGAATGAAGGGCCTGGGCAGGCATCTGGGGACTCTGAGCTGTCACTGGAATCTGGAGGAGATGATGCTAGCATCCAGGGCCGGTTCTAGAAAGGTCAGCATCTGGAAGGTGACAATGGCAGCCATTATGTGGGTAGGTGTGGGTCCCCAACCATGTTTGATGCTTCTGTTCTTCATTTTCCTAAAGCAAGTTCCTGACTCACTGAATGCATTCTGGAAGCCATGACACAGAAATTCTAATCTGGAAACAACAGTCACGGGGACACATGTGTAAATGAGTGGCTGCAGGGCAAGTATGTGTGGGAGCTAGATCAAACCAGCTTACAGAGCCAGCCACTGAACACCACAGGCTTTGAGCCCTTACTAGGAATTAAAACGCAGAACCTTACAGTTGAGCAAGTACAAATTAAAAAGCAGTGATGTTGGGGTGTAGCTCAGCAGCAGGACATTCGCCTAGCATGCATGAAGCCGCAAGTTAGATCCCCAACACTGCAAAGTAGTTTAGCTCACCATTTTCTAGTTACTTTACATTTTACCCCCAGCTATGATCTCAAGGTTATTTCTGTTTCTGGAACCTGACTGATAGAAATGCAAAACATCAATGTAGGACAGATCTCCCCACTCGACATAGAGGGACATTATGGTAGGACTTTGGAACTGACCTCTGTGGGAAATTTGACACCACAGAAACGGGAAGACAATGTAGAAAACAGGGTTTCTTTGCATCCAGAAAGCCAGATATTAAATATTCTCTATGGACTGCTTCTTATAACAAGCACATGCACATACACACACACACACACACATGCACACGCACATACATACACACACACAAAACATGTGTGCACACACATACACACATACATACACACATGCAAACAAACACACGCATACATGCACATGCATACACATACACACACAAAACATGTGTGCACATATACATACACACATACATACACACATGCAAACACACACACAAAACATGTGTGCACACACACACATACATACACACATGCAAACACACACACGCATACATGCACATGCATACACACACACAAAACATGTGTGCACATATACATACACACATACATACACACATGCAAACACACACACATACATGCATATGCAAACACACACACACAAAACATGTGTGCACACACATACACACATACATACACACATGCAAACACACACACACGCATACATGCACATGCATACACAGACACACACACACACACACACACACACACACACACACACAGAGCCCGGGGTGTGTGTGAGAAGTTCTTGGAGTTTTAACTCTGGTCTTTGTCAGGCCCAGAGGAAACACTATCTGGGGTTCCTTCTTCTCATTAGAACCCTCACCATTTGCAGGGAGCGCCCACCTGCTCATGGAACTTGATACTCCCACAAAAAAACGGCTCAGAAGCTTTGAGTATTCTCCTTAGCTGGTGGCTGTTCATCAATTCATTAAAAAAATGCTCTCTTGGCTGAAAGGGTGGGGCCCAGCTTAGCTTGGTCTGAGCTCCAATAAAGGCGACAGATGAGGCCTCAGGCCAAGTCTCTGCTGCTTAGCAGGCCAATAACTTCTCCCAACTCTAGACTTCTGGGACCGATGAAGAGTGTGTTATTTACAAAGCCATGTTACTTAATAGAGAATTCTTTGCTGCTAATTACATCTTGGGGGTCCCTTAAAGAGAAGCCTGAGCAAACAGCTTGCAGTTGTGAAAAATGGACACATTCTAGAAGCACATACCATTCTACCTGCAGGATGGAGTTGCTTTGAGGGTCTATGGGGAAGGAGAGGCCACCCACCTGCTCAGGCCAAAGAGCTCAGGCGCCCAGCTTACATACCTGAAATTCAGTACTTCAAACAGCTGCCTTCTCCTGCAACCCCCTCCCCCAGGGGTTCTTGGGCTGCTAAATCAGCACTAATAATGTAACCGACCGGGCTTGCCCGTTGGCTTAGCTGCTGCCTCTTACTCCAGGATGCACTGTTCTAATCCCGGTAACCAGCAGCAATGGTGGGTGAGTGGACAGGGTCTTAGCAGAGAGGACTGGGGCGAGAGCTCGCTGGCCTGTGGGCTAGCACCACAAAGTGAAAAAAGGAGTTCTTCCACTCCCCTACCCTCCAGCATGTGGGGCCTGGAACAGGGCAGGAGGGACATTGACCATGGAGGGGGATTGAAGCTATAGAAGAGGAAATGGGGCCCTGAGACCAAGGCTCCGTCTAACAAGGTCTTCATCCTGGTGGTGCTGGCATGACACCAGAGGAGGCCCAAGTGCTGTGATGGTCACGCACCATGTTCTGTGGTTCCTGGAAAGCCATAGGCAAGGGCCTCATGAAGTTTGCTATCTGGAATATCATCAGCTGCTGTGTCCACATGTCCCAGCTGCTCTGTGAAGGCAGACACTTTGTTTGCCTATGTTTTTGTCCCAGGCAGGTCATTTCTGTCTACAATTATTTCTTGAGGAAATAATCCCAGCAAAGCAGTGCGCATCTCACATGCAAGAGAAATGGTCATAGTGATGAGAAAAGTCAAATCTCTGTTTCCTTCCTCTGCTTTGTTTCTTTATCTAGTACTTGATACCAACTATCAACTGGAAAGATGGCTCAGAGGTTAAGAGCACATACTGCTCTTGCAGGAGACCCAAGTTCAGTTTCCAGCACCTACATCAGTGGTTCATAGCGGCCTCTTCCTCCAGCTCCAGGGCATCTGTCTTAGTTAGGGTCTTACTGCTGTGGACACCATGACCAAGATAACTCTTTTAGGGACAACATTTAATTGGGGCTGGCTTACAGGTTCAGAAGTTCAGTCCATTATCATCGAGGTGGGAGCGTGGCAGCAACCAGGCAGGCACGGTGCAGTAGGAGCTGTGAGTTCTACATCTTCATCTGAAGGCTGCTAGCAGAAGACTGGCTCCCAGGCAGCTAGGTCAAGGGTATTAAAGCCCACACCCACAATGGTCACACCTACTCCAACAAGGCCACACATTCCAACAGTGCCACCCCTGGGTCAAGCATGTACAAACCATCACAGCATCTAACACTGTCTTCTGAATTCTGAAGGCACTGTCACTCCTGTGTGCACACATACATATCCCTCACACACACGCACACACACATGCTGACACACCTTTAAGAAAAACCCTTTATTTCATTTATAATTCATTCATTGGGGGGCATCCTTAAATGATGTGGCTTTAGATATCTATCTGAGACTACAGGTGGTATAGACTTTGACCAAGAACTATCCCGTCACCAGGCACAAGATCCATCATTGGATCCTCCGTGAACAGCTGTGCAGGTTGGGTACTGTAAAACTCCAAGGGATGCTTGTCATAAAGTAGTCCAATACTTTCTGTGGTGTTCTTCAGTCTGGGTTGTCCAGTATAATAACCAATAGTCGTATATGGCTTTTGTGCACTTACAGCATGGCAGCTGTGTCTGTAGAACTGAGGGCTTGTTTGGTCATTTGTTTTTTAGTTAGCGTACATTTAAGCAATGGTCACCATTATAGTAGCAGCTTTGATCTCATTCACGGCTCCATTCATGACCCAGCAGCGCCAATGGAGCTTCCACTGTGACCTGTGTACTGAGCTCAGCCCAGTGGATACAGACAGGGACACAGTGCCCGGCTCCTGGAAACTCATAAACAAGATACCCAGGATGCTAAATGCCAGGAAGAGGGTGCTGTATTCCCTTTTGCTGCAGCACAGAAGAGGGTGGGACTGGCAGGGTAAGAAACTTTCACTAAGAGATGCTTGGGCTGTGTCTTAAAATAGCATGATGCCATAAAGATAAAGTGGGCAAGAGATTCCAGAAGCTCTGCTGTTCTTTAACCACTTGCTTTTGACGCAATAGCTATCTTTGTGGTTGGCAGTGTGAAGTCCGCCAGCGTGGCCGAATGCCAGACAGCTTCAGCAGGAGAACTTCTCTCTGTCCTTTGAGCCAGAACCCTGCTCTGGAACCCAGGCTGACCTCAGACACACCATCTTCCTCCTTTAGCGGTCCTAGCATCAGTGTGAGGTTTACAGGTGAGCCACATGCCTGGCAAAGGAAAAGCTCCTTCAATATGGGTTGATGCTGGGATTCTCAGCTAAGGAGACACCTTGCTCAGCCTCTGTCCAGAGTCAGATACGTGAGACAACCTGCTAAGGTATCCATGCTCCGAAGCCTTCGGAAAGCCATGCTCTGTGTACTTAGAGAGTGCACAGCCAGGCTTCTCTTGTTGGGTGCTTTCTGGAGGCTGCTGCCAATAGAGGTGTGCACATCCTTGTGCAGAGAAAGTCCCTCACATTCCATGCCCTTATGCAGGACAGTTGTGAGGGCAGTCTCTCACAGTGCAGCTATGCCCCCTCAGAGGTGCAGGGCGGTTCCTCACAGTGTGTTGCCCTAGGAACAGGGGTACAGGCCAGAGTCAGGACAAGGAAGGCTTTTCTGAGTCTCCCTCTTGTGTTCACTGCCTTCTCTTCCTCCCTCCTCCCTCCTCTCCATTCCCCTCCCCTTTCTTTCCCTTTCCTCCCACTTCACCGCCTCCCTTCACTGCCAGGCCCCAGCAGGAATGATATTTCACCTACTCCACATGCTCGGAGAGGACTCTGCCTCTGGAAGGCTGAAGCATATGCTTGGCAGGTGACTCACGAGCTCTGCAACATGCTTGCCCTCAGCAGTGGTAGGCTGAGTATCCCAAAGCATAGCTTGTTTTGTTTTGCTTTTGTTTTTTATTGTCCAAGCAGAAAATAGGAAAGCAGGCAGAAACGTGCCTCTGACCTCTGACATCCTGAGGATGAGGGCAAAGGAGTCAAAGCAACTCTGCAATGTCTCAGTGAGAGAGGTGCTGAGGGCCTGTTAGGCCCTGCTTGCATGCTGCTGCTGCAGGTGTGAGGGTGGCAGGGGCCAGGTCTGTGGTTGCCTGGCTAACTGGGAGAAATCTCAGAGCCCAATTCTGGTTTCTCACTCATCTTCCCCGAGGTCCACATACAAGCTGAGCTGTGGCTTTTTCTCCTGGCTCAAGGTAGGACATTCTGAGGGAGAGAGAAGAACAGAGGCTTGGAGATTCCAAGCCAGGGGAAGGGGAGGAATTCCGGCCGTTGCCTTGTGACCCCTCCCCCTGCTTTCCTGGGTCCTTCTCAGACCTGCACTTCCGTGCTCCCTCTGGACAAGCCACTATTTGACTGGCTTTCCCACATCCTCAGCAGCCACTGTGTCAACTCTGTGTGCCTGTCACTCTGCTCCTGTTCTTCCTTGTGATGCCATCCAGTCTGCTGTGGTCACCCGTGGCAGGACCAGATGTGGGAATGGGGTTTACCGTGGGCCTTGGAGACCTTGACTCCCCTCTTGCATCCTTAGGACAATCTATATATCTAGGGGGCAATCCATAAACCACACACAGATCTGCGGTTTGTGCAGGTGCTCACGAGAGCCATGGGTAGCTGTGGTCTATCCCAGGGAAAGAACACAGAGAAGAGACACACACATCCAGAGAGCCCCAAGAGCAACATCCAGCCATCCCGTCTCAGTGGAAGTCAGGACAGCTCTGACTTGTCCCAGGACAATGTGTGGGGTGCAGGGACCTCAGCAGCTGTGATGTCAGAGTTCCTGTGAGACTCACTTTGTTTTGTTGCCAGGGGCAGGGAGTGTGGTGATGCTGCTGGCCTTCTTCTTCTCCTCCTTCTCCTCCTCCTCCTCCTCCGCCTCCTCCTCCTCCTCCTTCTTCTTCTTCTTCCATACTTTATTTACATTTCAAATGTTTCCCCCTTTCCAGATCTCCCCTTTAGAAACTCCCCATTCCCTCCCCCTCCCCCTGCCACTATGGGGGTATTCCTCCACCCACCAACCCACTCTCATCATCCCTCCTTGGCATTCTCCTATACTGGGAGATCTAACACCCTCAGGCCTAAGGGCCTCTGCTCCCCTTGTCTAACAAGACCCTCCTCTGCCGCATGTGGCCAGCTCCATGGGTCCTTCCATGTGTATTCTTTGGTTGGTGATCCAGTCTCCAGGAGTATCGAGGGGTCAGGCCAGTTGCTACTACCTGAGGACCCAGCTACAACACTCTTGGGCATATACCCAGAAGATGCTCCAACATGTTATAAAGACACATGTTCCCCTATGTTCATAGCAGCCATATTTATAATAGCCAGAAACTGGAAACAACCCAGATGTCCCTCAACAGAGGAATGGATACAGAAAATGTGGTACATTTGCACAATGGAATACTACTCAGCTATTAAAAACAATGACTTCATGAAATTTGCAGGCAAATGGATGGAACTTGAAAATATCATCCTGAGCGAGGTAACACAATCACAAAAGAATGAACACGGTGTGTACTCACTGATAAGCGGATATTAGCCCAAAAGTTCGGAATACCCAAGAGTCACTTCACAGCAACCATTGGGCTGAGCGTGAGGTCTCAGATGGAGGACTTGGAGAAGGGACTGAAGGAGCCGAGGGAGTTTGCAGCTCCAGGGAGGCTGCTGGCCTTCTGAAGGCAGAGCTGGACTCCTACCCACCAGGCTCCAGTTGCTAGCACACACCAGTCAGTAGGGCCCAAGGAGCCCAGGAGATGCCCCTGGTCTATAAGGCAGGGAAGGCACTCTGGTGGCCTAGAGGGCAGTACTCAGAAATCAAGAGCAAACAAGACCAGGGCCTTCAGGTCAATCCTCTGCCTCATCCTCCCTTGCGGCAGCTCCCTAGAGCCATTCAGGCCTCTTCCCTCATTACTGAGTGGGTAAAACAATTCGCATCATAAGTGATAAAAGACTTAGTATATGAAAGGCTTCAGCAAAGATTGGGTCCCTCCGAGTCCCCTTATAACCCTGACCTAGTCTCCTAATCTGGACCAGGCCACCATCACCTCCTTTCCTCCCTATCCTTGTCCCAGTTTGCTTTGATTTGCTACTAGCAAGAGATAACACTGCATGATGTAACTGGGTGTTCTTTCGACAAGATCAGCATGTGGGCTCCCCTCCTGCACGTGTTGTCAGCGTCAAACACCTTCATGTGGTTACACTCAGTGTCTCAGCATTTACACCCCTTTGTAGCTTGTGGCCATGTTTCTGCAGGCTGGATTCTCTTTCTAAACATTTAATTGTATTATTTTAAATCATGGTTAGTGTTTGTGTGTGAGTGTATTTATGTGTGTGTGGTATGGAGTGTGTGTGTGTGTAGTATGTGTATGTGAGTGGGTATATGTGTATGTGTGCATGTTTGTGTGTAAGTGCATGTGTGTGTGTGTGTATGGTATAAGCATGTGTATGTATGTATGTGTGTATGTATATGTGTGTGTGTTTGTGTGTGGTATGACTGTGTGTACGTGTGTGTTTGTGTGTATGTGTATGAGTATGTGTGTATGTTTGTGTGTACATGTGTGTTTATGTGTGTTTGTGTGTGTTTGTGAATGTATGTGTGTGTTTGTGTGTGTGTGTGTGTGTGTGTGTGTACACACTCATAAGTGCCCACAGATACCAGAGGTGTCAGATGCCTAGGGGTTGAAGACATAGATGATTGTGAGACTCCCAACAGAGGTGCTGGGAACTGAACTCTGGTTCTCTGCAAGAGCAGTCAGTGCTCTTAACTTCTGAGTCATCTCTCCAGCCACAGTCTTAAGAATGGTACCCATGGCAGGGACATTCAGAGTCTCAGTGGCCCTGCCAAATTGTTCTCCCAGGTTAATTCTCCATCAATAATGGACAAATCTGCCTGTGTTCCTATTCCTCCTTGGAAGTCTGTGGAAGATTGCTTGTAGGCAAGAGAGAGACGCTGGTTTGGTTTCCTTGGGTACTGCATTCACCTGGGGCACAGCACATGCAGGCAAAACACCCATACACATAAAATAAAATAAACAAAACTTTACAAAAACAATAAAAAATAAGCAATTACTTATTTTTTTTCAAGTCTGATACAGTGAGATTGAAGTTGAGCAGTTGCCTCTAGAAAAGACGCCATAGTCACTATGCATCACCAGAAGATAGCTGCCTCTTGCTGCTATAGGGATCCATACTACTGTAAGATGCAGGGAACTGGCCTCTTAGGATGGGAGAATTCTTTATTCCGTGGACCAGCCACCACTTGATGCTTTTAGTAAGGGGGGGGAGGTGTCAGGGAGCCCTGCCCTGCACACAGACCTGAATGTTTTCAAGTGCCTTTCTCCAAGTCTTCTAAGTGTCTGTCAGGTGTCTGGGACCTACCAGGGGCCAGAAACAGCATCCTCAGTTTCCCCTTCTGAGTTTTCCAGACCTTGATTCCCCTATCCCTGTGGTTAGGTTGACTGGCTCCTTGGTATCACCTGGTTCAAGTGGGGTGAAGTCTCATTCTCAGGACTAATGCCAGAGTGATGCTCAAATGTTGGTTTTGAGTGACTTGGTGCTTTGTATATGTAGAAACCTTGAAAAAAAAACTGCCCAAGGTTCTGACATCTAGGGGCAATCTTGCTTCCAGGCTTTTAAAATTGGCCTCCCTCCCTGCCTCCTGAGGTAGTCTTTGCCTCCCATCTGCAGTTGTTGGGTTGGAAGCCCTTAGCTGAAGAGAGGCCATTTTGTCAGTGGGTAGATGAGCCTTTACTGAGCACAGGCTATGTGTGGGGCAGGAGGGTGGTCTGTATCTTCTCTTTTCCTGAGCCCACAGGCGGAAGGGGGAGGGGTGCTGAGGCCAGCAGGTGGGTTCAGGTTTAAATGGAGGTGATAGTTGGGTGTGATCACAGAAGGAATCTCAGAGTGGTGCTGCCTGGGGTGGGGAGCTGTAGTTTTCGGCAGGCAGCTGAATTAGAAGCTTCTAAGGGCTCCTTCAAGGTGGTAGCTGGGCACAGGTCTCTGCCTGTGCACGTTAGCTGAGGTCTACCAAGGGAGAGGGATCTCAGAGAAGACGCAGCCCACTTTGCATGCTTATACCTGCTCAGTCATTGAGGCAGGGCTAACATGTGGATGTGTGGTCTCCAAGTTCAAGGTTTTTCCACTCTAACTCAAGTTTGGGACAATGCCAGGAGTCTCCCCCAGGCAGAACAATTCTTACAGTTTTAAAACAAGACCCGCCTGCAATCCCCTCAAGTTTTTTCTCTTGTCAGCTTCGGATGGACAACTCAGTGGAAGTTTTTGGAGGATCTACCATACAAACATTGCCAAGCTGTGGACAATTTCCTGCCCTTAAGAACTCATAAAGGGGTTATTTACAGGACCGACCCGCAACAGTTCTTGCTCCAGGTCCTACAACACTAAGCGCCACTCTGCTGAAGAAGCATCCAAGATCAAGGGAGAAAACAGGGTTTCCAGCCTCTGGTTCTGCAACTTGATGCTTATCACGTTGGACGTTGGACGGACTGTGGCACCTGAGCAACCTTTGGTGCTGCTGGATCCTGGTCCCACTCCTCGTACGCAGGGAGGGGTTCGGGAGCGCGCACGCAGGCCGCCGGGGACGCGCTGGTCGCCCGGGGGCGCGCACGGGCTAGTCTCTGCCCTAATGCGGCGGCTGGCAGCGAGAGGTGCTGCAGGGGACGCGAGGGAAGTGGCGGCGCCGGGAGCGGACATCTGGGACTGCGCCCAGGGCTGGAGCCGGAGCTCCTGGAGGTAAGGTGAGCGAGGGCACCCGGTAGGGTAGCAGAACCTGGTCGCGGAAGCCCAACCAGCGGCACCCCCTTCGATTCCTCCCTCCTCAGTCCGTCTGCATCCCCCGACCTGTCCCATCCCCCTCCATCCACATCCCTGTGCCTTTTTCTCTCTACACTGCCACCTGCCCGGAACCCACCGGATTCTGGCGGTGTCTCCCTCTCCAGCTCGCAGCCCTCCTCACCCCAATACCCTTTCAGATTCGACTGGCAACATCCCATATTCCATTCCTCTCCCTCTCTCCCTCTCTCTCTCTTTCCTCTCTGTCTCAGCCTCATCGTTTGAGTCCGGCCAGCCCCTGTGTTTCCTCTCTGCACACCTCACTTTTCAGTTCTCCATTCCACCTATGTTTTCCTGCCTCGCCCGTGGCCCCTCTGCTTGCCCTCCCTCACCCTTCTCTCTCTCTCTCTTGACCCGTCGGCCCTGCGTAGTGCTAGTCTCCATTAGCTCTTTTCCAGTTTATCCTCCATGGTCCCCATCTTCACATCCCGTCCCAACCCCTTCTCGGTGGCATCCTTGTTTCCTCATCCCTCACACTCCCTCTGGAACAGCTCCCCTTCTCTCCTTGGTTCCTAGCCGGCTTCTCTGCCTGCCCTTCGTGGTGGGGTAAACCAGGTGCTGACTGGGCTCCGACTCAGTCTACCCACCCATGCATCGTCCTACTCTGCCACAGAGGCCTAGGGCTCTTCTTGCCAGGTGTTCACTGTTGTGGATTCAACCCCTCTAAAGCCCTTTGCTGCATGTTTGAGCCTGTTCATAGCTTTTGGAAAGAGATACTCGGGTTTGTAGGCCCATGTATGGTCCTCTCCTCTCCTCTCCTGGAACTGTTCAGGTTTGTTTCCTAGATGGACTGGGGAAGAGCATGAGGCTGGGGGAAGAGGCTAGTCCAAGAGAATGGCCCTCGGGCCCCTGAGAATTGCCCTGAGTCCTGGGCTGCAAAGGCCTGGCAGAGAAACCTTACTGGAGGGCCTGAGAGTTGGGGGTCTTAGCAAAGACTCTTCCTCAGTTTTCAAGCCAGAACTCTGAGTGGCGTCAGGAGTGGTCATGAGTGTGGCCCACGACAGGGCTGGGAGTGGTCAGAGTGCTGAATCACGGAGACTCTGGTCCCACAACACCTTCCCACCTCACTCCCCGAGCCAGGGTCTGCTTTTTATTCCTCCCTTGGCTTACTGGCTGAGTTGTGAGTGTGTGTGTGTGTGTGTGTGTGTGTGTGTGTGTTTTGTGTATGAGTGTGTGTTATGTATGATGTGTATGTTGTGTGTGAGTTTGTGTGTTATGTATGAGTTATGTATGTGTGTTTTGTATATGAGTGTGTATATAAGAGAGAGAGAGAGAGAGAGTGTGTTTCTGGACAAAAATGCTTCCTCTAGCTCTAGAGGAGAGGGTGACAATATTCCTCTTCTTGCCTGTCTCTTTTCCTGATAGGAGGGCCCTGGTGTGTCTCCTCTAACCTTGGATCTGAGGTGAGCCCTGCTGGGCCCAGATCCAATCTCCAGGAAGGCAAGGGCAGGCCATAGTCTTTGAGACCTAGATGAGCAGATTCGTGGTTTGAATAAGGCCAGAGACCAGCAGGTTCAGATCCCACAGAACTTAAGCCTAAGTAGAAGCTGCTCAGGGGGAGAGGTGTGGAACAAGGAAGGCCCTGGGGACCAGGGCCCTACCAGATGAGGCTATGGGGCAGCCAGAGGAGAGGAGGCAGAGCTCAGTCCTCCCTTTGGTGAAGGATGCTGGATCAGGTGGAACTGCGTGCAGGAGGGATCACCTTCCCATCCAGTTTACCTTTTGTCTTGACTAAGCTGGGTCTTCAGAGAGAGACGATTTTCTACCCTTAGTCTTTGGATTAGGCTGAAGCTGTGTGTGTGTGTGTGTGTGTGAGAGAGAGAGAGAGAGAGAGAGAGAGAGAGAGAGAGAGAATGAATATATTACTGAGAAAAGAGACGAAGAAACCCAAGAAAAATTGTATTTGCCTTTGTAAAATGTGGGCTGGTTTCCAATCCCCTGTCTCAGAGGCTCCTCTAAAATCCTTGGCTTAACTGAGGAGGTTAAGTACAAACTGCAGTCTGGCCCTGGCTGTTTCCCCGAAAGGCTCTTGCTTTGCAATACTGAGGGGCTGGGCACAGCTGACTGAAACGTGGAATGGGATAGTTCTGTATGGCCTTCAGACTATGTCTGTCCAGGGGACATGCTGTTGGGATACTGGCTACGCTGTCTTTGTCACCCTTCTCCATCCCCTCCCCGTCGCCTATGGGGGCAGGGCGGGAAGCTTCTCCTGGCATCAGGGCCTCCGGTCTGCCAGCTTTTCCTGGTATCAGAGAAGCATCACCTGCAGCTGTTGTCGGGAGCTGATTGGATCAAGGCTCTGACGTTGAAGTGCTTGATTGGGGCTCAGGTTAAATGGGGCTTCTGATAACAGCCTACATATTACCCAGTTTTTTGTGACGAATCTCAGCCCTTGCCCCCTTGTTTGGCATCACAAAAGCTACAGAGAGTTAAATCTAGACACCCAGAACAGCAGAGCCAGCTCCCCAGAGAGCAGGGGCAGGACCTGCCAATTGTGCTTCACTAGCTGGCTCAGGTGGAACTGCATGCAAGGGTGGTTCCCCATGGACTGAAGCAGGCTCTGCTTACAGCTGCAGGTCCTTTTATCAGCACACAGAGGGGATGGCTGAGATCTGAGTTTTGGGGTTGAGGTGGGGCAGATCTCAGGAGGGTCCTGTTTTTGCAATGACTCTGGGATAGGATTTCTCCAATCATCTGTCGCAACTTGCTCCTCACCATAATTCTCTCTCAGGCTTGTTTGGATGCCAGAGGTATGGAGAGCTCTGAAGCCATCCAACAGTGGGTGTGAGCATCTCCCCTGTCTTTAGAAACAGAAATCCTTAGGGAGTCAGGAAGGAAGGGGCAGAATAGTCCTGATCCTACCATGTTTGGTTGGAGGGAGGCCATGGAGGGTGATAGAGAGAAACTCAAGTAAGACTGGGTTCATCTTTGCTCCTGCCACAATATGCTGCCACTGAGATCATAGAGGGAAAACAAGGACAGAGCCATGTCTTTTCAGAGCTCTGGTGTCATGGAAGAGGGAGACAGGCCATCAGACAAATCACACAGATAAGCCGGAGGAAGGCTGGAAGCCTGAATGAGGCTGGGCAGACAAGGATGCTGAACCACAGGATCCCAAATCCCACTGGTACCAGTCCTTCTTGCCCACAGCCATCTGGAATGGTAGCTCAGAGCTGATCTTGACGATGACTGCTTGGGAAAGTCTGGGGGTGGAGGTGAGATTCAAGGTGCTATCAGATCCCCAGCTTAAGCAGCCAGAGCTTGGTTGTTCTGCGTGCAGCTGAACCCTGCAGTTGGATGGAGAAGCATCCACAGAGAACTCTGGGACAAGGTGGGGGCTACTTAGCTTTCCTAGTCCTACCTCCTGTGTACTTGTATTCTAGGGGCAAAGTATGGTCTGTAAGGGCTTAGAATGTCAGAGCCACTCAGAGGAGAGGCCTGGGGGTCCTCAGGGAGTTCCCAGACTGTTGGAGGGATAGTGAGTATGGCACACAGTCATGTTCAGAAGTAAGGTAAGGAAACAGGGAGCTCCGATGCATGGGGAGGGTCTCATGGGTATAAGGAGGCTGGAATCAATCATCATATACGTCCATATGGGACGAGAGGTTGAAGATGAACAGGGAAAATCCTTAAAAGTTATGCAGTTGGTCAGGTTATCTCCAGCCTCCATAGATGAGCTGGTAAAAGAGCCAGAGCAGAGAGGAACTTTCATCTATGTGGGTAGCCTCTCCTGTTCCCACACATCCAGTGTCCTGAGTTTTGAGCTGTGTCAGGACCTGTGCAAGATACTGTGTGATGCATTAGAAAGAAGTGAAATTATCCCAGAACGCCACATAAGTAATGCTGTAACAAAGGTCAAAGGGTTCTTGCTATTCTAGGTGCATGACTGAGCGTCCCAGTAGACACAGAACCTACAGTGATAGCAAAATTCTTTGGCTAGACAGTTTGCCTAGAGGAGTTTGTTGGCAAACCTTTGAGCGGTGACCAGAGAACTCACCGACTCACCGGCCAGAGAAGGACTAGGCCTTGCCACAAGGCACAGGTTGAATGCTTATGGCTTGGTTTCTGGGACATCAGGAGAGCCTGGAAGCCAATGGCTGCCCTAAGAGCTTAAGTAGGCACTTTCACAGTGTTGCTGATCCATGCATCTGTCAGATCGTCCAGCCAGTTTGAGAACTCTGGAGCCACTCTCTGGAGGCCAGCCAAGAAGCAGAAGCAGCACAATGGAGGAGTCTTTGCTGTTGAATGCTTACTGTGTATTAGGTGCCCTACTGCGTGCTTTATCTGTACCGTCACTTGATCCTCATAAAAATGTGCAAAACCAGGTATTTTCAGGATTCAATTTTACAGATAACCACAGACTCCCCAGAGGTGGTAGCTGGTCAAAGATCATAGAATGGGTGAGTTTGCAGAGCTAGGATTTAGACCTGCATGTTTGACACTAAAGTCTAAGCTCTGATAGGACAATAAAGAAATGGGAGGAGCACCGGAGTGGCTCAGAGTGCATGTTGGGTTCCTCCTGTTTCCTGAAAGACATAGAAATGGGAGGGCATAGAAAACACCTTGTGGGCAACACTGCACAGAGCCCTGCTGCTCAGAAGGTAGACTGTCATGTTTTTCAGGGAGGTGGGATCTATCAGTCAGTTCAGACTAAAGGGGCATCAGGGGATTTTAGGGAGGAGACAGGGTACAAAATAGAAATTGCTCAGCCTTTGAGGTCACACAGGAGACCCATCAGAGGGAGAAGCAAACACCTGGCAGCTTTAGGTTCTCTGCCTCATCTTGCCTGCTCTCACCCTGCCCCCTTGGCTTTCTGAGACACACAAATTGGCAGGGAGGGGACATTATTTGGGCCTCTGGTTCCATTACTGACAGAACTTAGCTGTGTTTCTTCCTCTATCAATTGGAAGGTTTCTGTGAATCCTCGTCTCTGGGATTTATGTCATTGATTAATTTATCACTGTCTTGACTCTCTCAAAAGAAAAGAACAGGAGTGCTCGGGGGCACTGTGGGGTCATCCCCTCTACTCCTGCAGCTTCCTCCTCTGAGAAGCAGCTGCCTCACTGGCTGTCTCTCTTCCTTCACCTGCTCCTGTACTCCCCCTCCCCCTCAAACCCACCCCTCCTCCCTGGCAGCCCCCCTTCTCTCATCATTATGATGCTAATTGTGTTGTTAATTTTTCTGAGATCCAGAAAGAAAGCCCCAATCTGTTGTAATGAATTTAATTAGAGAGGGGCTTGGAGGACTTCAGAACCTCTTACAGGATCACCATAAACAAAGTTAACGAGATAAAAGCCCCAGATTAGCTCTGGGGTTGGAAGGGAGGATTTCTCTGTTGGTCTTAGGGTAAGTCCTGGGCACCTGGAGTTGGAGGAAGGCTGCACAGGGCTAGTACCCTCCATGGGGTCTACCTACCTCACCCAGCACCACAGACTTATCTTCCTGCCTAGTTCTGACCTTAAATGTGATTGTGACTGACCATTTTCATTCAGCAGCAGCACCTAGCACTTCTGAGACACTTGCTGTTTGATCAGGGACATGCCATCTCCCTACAGCAAACACTGAGGCTTTTAAGACCTTGTCTGTGTCCCATGGGCTCAGATGTAAAGGATATTTGCTAATTTCAGACAGTGCGTACTATACTGTTTATGGACTGTGGCTCTGGCCTTCTTCATCTGAGAGGAAGTCCCTGCTGTGTGTCTCAGGATAGGAACCTGACTAGGGCTGTTAGGAGAAAAGCAAGTACACAAAATGCAAGAATCTTTCTTCCTCTTCCCTGGTCATAGTGGGGTCTTCCCCCCACCCCCGCTTGCTTCTCTGAGCACTTAGCACAGCGGTCCTGGGGCAAACCTCCTGGAATGGCAACGTTCTGACTTCGTGTGTTGAACAAACTTTGCTGGAGGCAGATCAGGCCAGCTGGGATGGACTCACCAGATGCTAAGTTTGGTCCTCAGACCTTGTGGTTTTCTAGGATGAGAGCGAATGGCTGGCTGACCAATTCTGAGAACTTTTCTCAGTCATGAGAATTCCCCATCTTTTACTGGTGCCTGCCAGTTGACTCCAGCAGCAATTAAAAAAAAAATACTGAGTTTAGTGGGTTTTAGAACGCATCTAATTTTTGTTACTAAGAGTTCTATAAGATTGTGAGCATGTTTGTGTGTGTGCACATGTTCGCATGTACTGCTTACGTTCATGGAATTTTTCCGGCTGGATTCTGCTTCTTGATCTGCTTCTGTTTGATCTTCATTTGCAGTGGAAATGCCATTAAAAATTCCTAGTAGCTTCTCTTTGTGCAAGTGGAGAACAGTCACCCTGTATCTCATTGTGTGTAGATAGAAAGTGTGAATACTTTGAGAATAGACTGTCAATAGGAGGAGGTATTAGACTCTCGTTTTGACAGGGACTAGAACATTGAGCCAAAGTCTGAAGCTAGCTTCTCCTTCATTCTTGCAATGCCTTGGCTTACAAGACCAACCAGCTTTATTGGAGCACCACCAACATTTAGGCTTAGGTTATTATCCACAGTCTGTCTGGCTTCTGCGTAGTCAGCAGTGAAGTCAGTACTGTGCTTCAGGCTGCCCGTTTACTTGGGTGAGGGAAGTCTGTGTTACAGACATTGCTTCCAGGCCACTGTTTGAGGGTATCTTTCCATGTTGGTGGGGACATGTTCTTTAGGAAAATGCCTCTGAGGATATAAGCAGTTTTCCTACACTGGAATAAGAAGGGACAGTAACCAGATCTCTTTCCAGTTGTCATCACAGACTGAGTGGAACTAAATCCTTTGAAACCTGAGTTGGGAATTTACTCAGGATTCTCTGGATAATCCATTGCTGGCCTCTGCCTCACTTTTCTATACTGTGCATGACATCTGATGTATTCTTTGCAGCCCCTGTTTCGTGCATAGCAATTTCACTGGCAGCTTGTTTTGAGAGAATGTTAGGTTCATGAGTATTAGAAATGCCTTAGTCCAAGATCATTATTCTGCTGGTCAAGCAACAGAAGCTTAGAACTCTGGTGTGACTTCAGTGTGGCTATGCAGCTAACTGCTGGCAAAGCTAGTTCGTCCGCATATGGGCTCCCCTAGAACCTTAAGAGCTAGTATGTACACCAGGTGATACATGATTAAGGCCCTGAAGCACCATGTAAACTAGGTATGCTTTGGGATGTCAGAGAAGGGAGGAGACTGGTACAGGCTACAGTCCATGGGGGAAGTTTTGAAGAGTGGTTTGGCTGGCTTGGGTCTCTTGAGAGGCAGAAGTCAGGCAGTAGCTCTTCCAGGGAAAGAGGGGAAAGTCTTAATCCTGGGAGGAAGTGGTTTTGTGGCCGTCCATGATGAACTGGACCCCGGGGGAAATGGGCCATACAGCTAGGGCCACACAGGCATGAAACTTCCCTTTTAGCATGAGACCTTGTGGAGAACAGCTTTTGAAGCTTCTTAACTGAACTGGCTCTTGCTTTCAGTGGCTTTTGCTTTCAAGACAGCAAGGCTGTGCTGTGAGGACTGGTCAGGAAACACACATACACACACACACACACACACACACACACACACCCCTACCTCTCCTGGTCAGGAAACACATACACACACACACACACACACACACACACACCCTCTCCTAGTGGTCCTGCAGAGGTGTTGGGAGCAACACACACACACACACACACCACACACACACACACCCACCCACCCCCCTGGTCCTGCAGAGGTGTTGGGAGCAGCGCTGAAACTTTCTGGACCTCTCAGAGAGCTTGTCGCTGTCCGAAGTGCTGACGTGAGGTTTGCATTTTCTTCTCCTCTGTGAGGCCAGGTGAAAGTAAAGCCAGAGAATGCTTAGAGTCTCCTAAAGCATCCAGAAAGTGAGAATAAGTAGAACAAGGCAGGGGGTGAGCCTTTTTGGCTGTCAGTTGGTCACAGCATCTAACTCCACAACCCTTGTGAGGAAGGCAAAAGGGTGGGTCCCTTGAAGAACACTGTGAATGTGCAGGTGTGTGTGTGTGTGTGTGTGTGTGTGTATGTGTGTGTGTGTGTGCGCGCGCACATGCGCATGCACGTATGCTAAGGCAACCCAAATGGGAGGCTGCAAGGTTCACTTCAAAGTCTCCGTGTAAGAGACCCCTGGGAAAGCGTACTGCCTTGCCTCAGTTTTCTCCAGAGCACTTGACGTCCCTCCTGCAGACCCAGAGAAAACAGGAGTTTCCTAAGACCATATGCACATGCTTGCTATAAGAAGAACTTTCTCTTCCCACTTCTGCCAAAAGTGCCCTGTATCTGTACCACATAAAACAGTGGCTGTTGGTTCTGAATGGCTGCTAAGTGCATGAAAAATGGCTCATATAACTGAAGTTTGAATAAAAAAATTTTTTTCTTTCAAGACAGGGTCTCATGTACCCCAGCCAGCTTTGAACTTGCAATTCTTCTCCTTATGTCTCTTAAATTCAGGTGTGCTTAAGATTTAAATTTTAGAGGTGGGCGAACTGGTTAAAGGTACTTACCTCCAAGTCTGATGACCTGAGTTCAGTCCCTGGGATCCACATGTCCTCTGACTGCTACATGTGTGCTATGGCATGTACATTTCCCCCAAAATGTGTAATTTAAAAATGTAAAAGTTGGATTAAATTTTGAATCAGGTCAAATTTAAGCAACCACATGTGGGTAGCAGCCACTGTTCTAGACTTTACGGCTTCGTGTTTAGTCAGAATCCTTGGTCAGGGCCACCTATCTATACCGTTTGGTCTCATATATATAATCTCATTGGCACAGAGCAAAGCAGACATTTGAGTGAAGATCAGTTTGGTGCTGCTGGAGAGGGCTTCACACTGAAGCCAACAGAAGTTTGTGGCTGCCTTGTCCTCCTGTCCCCAACATATCTTGTTGTACAATGGGAGCAAGCTTACCCTTTGCTGGGTTCTCCTCTGCTCAGAGGGAGAGTACCTTAATTCTGACTAGATGTCCAAGACCCAGTTCAAGATTTTTCTGGAGCTTTGAATGGGCAAGTGTGGCCATGTGTATGGCCCTGGACGCCTGGCCCCAGGGAACATGAGCACAGATAAGGTGCTGGAATCGACTAGGTAGGCAAGGTTCTGTCTTGACCGAACCCTGACTCTAATTCTGGGAATCTTTATTCTCATCCTGCTCAGATGCTGTAGTAGGCATGGCTTGAGAGGTGGTGGGGGTGAGTGGAAAAGGCACATGAGGGGAATGTTAACAAGTGCCAAGCAATAGGTAAGTCAAGGGATAAAGCAGAAACTTGCTTGGTGATGGCTGTCAGACTACCTGTCTTACCTATGATTATATGTGCCTGGTATCCTTGGGTCAGTGGTCTTAGGCTTGCCCTGTGCTAGTGATTTCTTAAACCAGAGTGCACATTTTTCCCCCAAGGGATACCTTATTGTTGTGTATTTCTCCTACAGTACCCCAGTGTGCTGTGAGCCATCCTGAATAAATGCTTGTGAGTAGCTCTTTGTTAGCTTGGAGCGAGGGCTTCGACCCCTTGAAAGGATGTTCACGTGAATACAAACGGTATTTATTGAGCCTTTGCCGGGTGTAAGTCTCCATGCTCGGTACTGTGGGCCGTGACAAAAGAGGAGCTGAGCATGGTTGCTCCCAGTCTCATGGGAATGCAAAGGCAGGCACGTGTGAGAAATGACACACAGATAGAAACAAAGACAGAAGTGCTAGCCTGGAGACGATGGGGGCTAGAGTGCAGGATGCTGGAGGGTGGATGATGTATGTGTCTCTGTCTGGCCATCTCAGAGGATTCCCTCCTTCACTAGCTTAGTTGGTACCAGCCAGCTCCATGCCTGAATCCACAGTGCTGTCTTTATGGGTGATCAGGCAGCTTGGTCTCTCTTACTAGGGTGAAGCAAGGCGGTGCTATCCCGAGCTCCCCTCTCCCGTGCAGAGAGCTTTTGAGGGACCTTAGAGGGGACAGTGGGAAGGAGGACTGTGTGGAAGAGGGGAGCTCCCCTTGCTTCTCACTGCTAAAATGTTGGCAGGATGGTATGTCCCTCTTAGCCTCAGAGGGTATGTTGAGATTCTCACAGTTCTAGTTCTAGCTGGAGGAGACAGGAGATATAGTCCCTAAAGGTCACCCCAGACCCCTTCTCTAGTTACTAAAGGATGGGCTGCCTGGCCAGGAGAAGGTAGTCTGCAATTCTCAACTGCAAGTGAGGAGGGATTCTCCGTTGGCCACTGCAGAAGGGTCTCCTCACTGGCTCCCCACTGTGCTCCTCAGACTGCCACATACGCACACCTGGAATCCTGTTAGAATATAGACTCAGAAGCAGCAGATCTGGACTAGGCCTGAGGGTCTGTATGCCAAACAGAATCCTGCCAAGATGTAAGAAAATATCTTATGGGTTGGGTGTGCATTTATAAGACATTGACTCCGAGACCCACCTAATCACTCCTGGCTTCTGCAGTCTGGGACAGCCATGCTCTGGCGTGTATGCAGGCCCTCCAGGATAGGGTAGTACACAGCTTACTTTGCTGGTTGGTTTTCTTCTTCCTTTTGCATCTGCCTCTTTCTTCCTTAACCCAGGGCACTCTATCCTGCAGCATGTTACTAGTACTTGGACCACAGGAGTCCACAGTCAACACGAGAGCCTGGCTTAGCTAGTTACATGATATTTAAGCTCTCTCACTTAGTGCCATGGCTTGCGTGGACTGGTGGCTCTGGTGTTTGCAGCTGTGGCTGTACTATCAATCATGTGGGATCACACAGTCTGGTTGTTTAGAACAGGCTAAGTCAGCTCTTTGAAGCAGCAACTCACGGTAGTGTCCAGGGCCAGGAACTTTGTAAACGTCCTGTGATGTGTACTAACTGTGAGCGAGTGGGGTTGATTCCAGCGTAGAATGGCAGGAAAGCTACTGACGAAAGACTGACAGTCCAGGCTAACGTGCAGGACAAGCTGTTTGACACTCTCTGGCTTTAATTCTCTCAGGTTAAGAATGGAGCTTCCAGTGGCCACTTCAGAGACCCATTTAAATGTGCATGTCATTTAACTGAGTGACACCCCTTGAATTAGACACTGTATCCCCATTAGGATGAAGCATTGCACACCTGTGTCAGAGTTGGGATGGGTCTCTGTCTTTCTCATTTGAACTTCCTGTAATCACAGCTCTTCTCATGGGCTTGCCATGGTATCCCCCCGATGGATTATATTTCATTAACAGTTGTCAGCTCTGCCCTTACTAATGGTCCCTTCCTTGTCCAAGGGTCACTTGCAAGTGATGAGGTCTGGGAATGGCAGAAAGTCCAGCTTTCTGTTAAAGGGTCTGTGCATGGGCGTTGTCCGAGGCTGGTGGCATACTATCCATTGCTCAGTCCTCAGCCCTTTTTCAGATTCTGAGACTGAGGCCGTGATACCTTCTCAAAGGGTCACCAGCTGCCCCAGGGACCCCTCTCTGCTTGACAGAACCACTGAACCTGTCGGATGTGTTTTGTCTGCCTAGTTTCACTTTTGTATTCTGGTAGTAAAAGAGAGTGGTAAAGACAAGAAGGGGCAACAGTCCCCTGGACTTCCCTCATCTGCCTTGCTTCCACCTGTGGTGTCATCAGGCTCTTCCACTGTGTGCTGCCAGTGCCTTACCCTGGGTAGGAGCCAGCAGGTTGCCCATCTCCAGTATGGAGAGGAGGCCATGATGTCTGCTCTCCTGTTGCCCACCCTCCTCGCTTCAGCTGCCACACTGATGCCCATGTCACAGAACACATCCTAGCAGAAGTTACCTTGGCTAAGCTGGCCAGTACAAAAGGCAGGAGGGCCAGTTTGCATGGCCTGGTAGCAGGAGGCACCACCTAGTCCAGGTGCTGCTTCATTTACACCTTTATACCTGGGACAGTTATCTAACGAGGGACCTTTTCAGGTTAGTGCCACATTCAGGCTAATTTAATCCCTCTGACGTTCCTCGATGACTGGCGATGAGCTGTGTTTGTTCTCTGGCTATCTTCTAATTTGGCTGGCTTTTCTCTTGGGTATTCTGTGGCATTCTGTGCTGGGATATTGGTTCCTGTATCAGGATCTGTAGAATGACATCTGGGACTTCCGGAAGTTTTGGTTGTGAGTTTTTTTGTGTGGTTTTCAGCACAGAGGGTTATGCAGTTCAGCTTTGGCAGGTTTTTTTGGCTAAAGCTCCGTGTCAATGGTGTCCCCAGAGTCTTTTGTTTCTTAGAACTCTCCTTTTTTTGTCTCTAATTGTATGTGGTCAGCTTTCCATAGCAAAAGTAGATTTCCCAGTAAGCCTGGGGTACAAATGGGTAAGCAGAGCCTGGTCACCTATGATTCATTCCACACAAGACCATGAAGACCAGTTTGATGGTGGAGGTCAGGTTTAGGTGCTGACTTTTTCAGCTGCCAATGTCCTGCACTGTTCCTGTACCACCTACTCTGAGTATTGTGGGACTCAACATTGAGCCTACTGTATCCAGGGATCGGGATGAGTTTGGCTGGTGATATCCAGGGCTGCTCCATGTCATCTTCCATCTGGTTGCCCTTAAGCCTTAAGGCCATCAGTGTGTTGTTGGGCTGCCCTGACATTTAGGGGTGCACACATGTGGGTGCCGGAAGTGCCTACCGTTGATCCGGAGGAGCTGGGGCTTAAAGGAGGTATACCACACAGCTGTGAGTGCTGTGTGTCTGGGCCCTCCAGGAAAGGTTTGGAAGGCGCTATGGGACTCGGTCAGGGTTGGGGCCAGGGCTGTCCTCATTCTGAATCTCAACTGGGACAACCATTTCTGAACAGAACATGGTTCTTTTGTGTTCCTGGAACCTTGGAAAATAAAGAGGCAGCTTTTAGCTGACACTGGAAAAAGCTGAGGCTGGGGCTCCTAAGCCCTAGAACTAACTAACTATCTCTCTCTCTCTCTCTCTCTCTCTCTCTCTCTCTCTCTCTCTCTCTCTCATTTGACATTGCCTACGGTCTCCAGATGCTGGTATTTGGGGACAGACCAGAAGGTCAGTGACCCCTCAGTGATGAGAAGACACTCTGTTTGCTGGGACTGTGGTTCTTTTATGATTAGTTTTGTTATTGAAACTTTTACTGAGGTAAATAATCCCCGTGCATTTGTAGGAAATGAGAGAGTGAGATGAATACCTTCACGGTTCCCAGTGCTCTCTTCTTGCAAATCCAACGTACACTCTCAGCCAGGATGTGGACACCAGCGCGGCCTCCACGTGCCGCTTGCCCATACTTCCAATGCCCTTTCTCAGTGCGTTTCTCAGCCTTGATATGGCTCTACATGGTTTCTCTGCTTCCTTGATCTTCTCCCCAGGTTTGTTTTCCAAACTCACAGTAGCAAAAGCTTGAGTACCTGCAGTGTGGGATCAGGGGCCTCAGAGTCAGATGGCCTGGTCCTCACCCAGGGCTCTAGTCACCACTAGTTGTGTGACCTTTGGCAAGTGACTTCAATCTTCTCTACTTTCATCTGTAAACCTGGGAGCTCAATGCTCCTTACCCTGCATTGAGTTCTTAGGATAAAGTGCCTAAGGACCACGGGCCCTCTTACACAGTGAAAGTTAGGTTTCCCCACACTGCTTCCTGTCAGTAGCTTCAGGCCTTGCCTTCTGAGAGCACCAGAGTGGCGTTGGTTGGCAATCACAACGTCCTGGAGCCTGGAGTAGGTGTTCAGTTGTATGCCAGGCACCATGAGAATCACAGAGGAGACAAAGAGGCAGTTCTTACTTTAAAAAAACTTTGTACCCTAGTTGAGGAAGCTTTCCCAGCTTTCACTTATGGTACAGATGGCTCCCTAGGCAAGATAATGAAATATAAATGCAAATGAGTGGTTGCCACCCAAGAACTCCCGCAGCTTCGCAGCGATTGGGAACATTTTGATCGGCAGCAGCGTCTGGAAAGACTCTGAGGGGCATTTGGAGTGGAACTTTAAAGGTGGGGCTCTGACTCCACTCCCAAAGAGGCCGCAGCAGTCAAGTCTTAATTTCATGCTGGCCACACTCACAGGGTCAAAGGATGGAGAGTAAGAAGGGATGACTCTTCTGATTTTAAACAGAGGCCTAGAGAGGATGAGGAAAATGACCTAAGAAATAAGAAAGTCAGCTAATGAAACAGAGGTAGACGTGAGATATGTTTTAGGACATGGGTTTAGAGTCTACTTCCCATAGTAAACCATTTCCAGTGATCTAAAGCTATCTTATTCCTAGGCCACACCAACTTGGTATGCTAAGCCACGGTGTAATCACTACCAAATGCCCAGAGGGTTGCTCATCTGTTGAGCATCCAGCATGTGAGGCAAGGTGAGGCAAGCCTAGATCTTGCCTGTGGTTGTCTGTCTAGTGTGAAGCAGGACCTGTGTTTCGAGATGGGGGAATGGAGAACAATCACCCAATGACAGACTTCTTCCAGTGACTAAGTCCCAGAACACCATGTGACCAGCACTGTACTCTCCCAGTGCTGGCAAGGTCCCAGGGCCTGGTCTCAGCAGCCACGGGACTTGGTAAGCCAAACCTAGGAAGAGCCCATTGTTTTCTTGCCTCATTCCTGGCTGTGTGGCCACTGGCTAGCTGGCTTGTTCATTGTTACCGTTATGGAAAATGCTGTGAACCATATATTCAGCCACAGCTGGGTGGTTGGCACTTGCTCAGCTTTTGCTATAGAATTTTCTGTGGTATTTGTAAAAGGCTTCTCTCTCTCTCTCTCTCTCTCTCTCTCTCTCTCTGTGTGTGTGTGTGTGTGTGTAGAAGAGAGAGAAAGGCAGGCAGGCATGCATTAAGCCTCCTGAAAAGCTAACAGTAGACTCCAGTAGTGTGAGTCCTAGATCAAGAGAACTCAGTATAAAGTGACCATGATTACTTGGTCTGACCACCAGGATTGGGGACAGGGGTATGCTGAGGTCATGGCCTTTACCTTTCCACCCCTGGATTTTCTCAAAGCAGAAACAGCAGCAGCAGCAGCAACAGCAGCAATGGTGAGACTGGAGAATGTCAGCTGAAGACATTCAGAGCTTCCCCCTGTGCTAGGCAGAGTGCTATGTGCTGTAGGTACATGCCATTTTACCCCACTCCACCTTTGATATGTAGTTGGTAGCCCTGCTTGAGTGACACATCACATAACTTAAATGTGGGGACTTGAGTGGCTTTCGCCCAGTGTCACTCAGCTAGGAAACGGCAACAGGGGCTTGAATTAAGATCTTCTCAATCAGAATGATTATGATATTTAGGCCCCTGAGAAGAACCTTTCCAGCCAAGAGGTCTACCCTACATTTGTTTCTTCCCACTGAGTCTCAGCAGAAGGAAAACTAACCTTGCTGGAGGCTTGGGGATACTTTGGGATCAAGTCCCTCATTTTGCCTGGGGGGAGGTGAGCACAAGGAAGGGACTTGCTGATACTGAACAAAGCCAGGAGCAGCCCCAGCCTGCCTGGCTTATACACCTGTGTTTGTAGCCATGTGTTGCTTTGCTGTGTTTTACAATGCTGAAACCCAGAGCCTGAGCATGCTCAGCCCATATTCTACCATACTCTTCAGCCCCTGAATGTATTTGGTTACACATCATGTGTAGCCAGGGCCTCTGTCTTCTGGCTTCTAGCTGTACTGTAGAATCAGTATGCACTGTCACTACTGTTCCACTGTGCCACAGCAGCAGTAAACTGCAGACCAGTAGTGTTCAAAATATAAAAAAGTCAGGCGTGACATGTGGAGACTAGAGTGTGGGGCTGACAGCAGGGATATCGCTGGCCTTGGCAACTGTGTACTTACAGTTGTCTGTATTGATGTCCTGCCTGTAGCTTGCTTTTGGGACCTGCTTTTGAATCAAAGATTACAGGGTGGGCATCCCAAGTGTGATGATGCAGCCCACTCTCTGATTGTTTCTGATGCTGATAATGGCTTCCTCAGGACTATTTCATTTCTTCCCAAGACCTGCTAACAGGAGCGCTCAGCACCTGGGAGAACTGATGTGTCTTGTCACTGCTGATACCACTCATTGTCAAGGGCATCTTCTTCTCACTATCTAGGCTGTGATAGATGCTGTCAGAACTGTGTAAGAGATGCTTCAGCAGGCTGGGCTATGGTCCATAGCTTTAGCTTGCATCCAGGTTGCCTGTGGGGCTTGTTGGAGAACACATATGCCCACCTCAGTCTCTAAGGGTTGGAGCTCAACACAAGACTGCATTCCTGTAATGTTCCCAGGAGACACCAACTCTGCAGGTCCAGAGTTAGGACCAAGTTCAGGTCCTCTGACTCCCAGCTCTGTGCTCTGGCCCTGTGATGCTCTGGTTCTCTGCTCTCAGAAATGCCAGCAGCTGAAGGTGTGGACCTCCTTCCCTAAAACTGAAACTGTCTCAATTTAGGGATGTAGACAAGAACAGTCATGGCAAGATTCTGGGACCAGGAGCCAGATCCTGCCCCTGATGAATTCTTTCCTGAGACTCGTCTTAGTTAGGGTATCTATTCCTGCACAAACATCATGACCAAGAAGCAAATTGGGGAGGAAAGGGTTTATTCACCTTACTCTTCCAGGATGATGTTTATCACGAAAGGAAGTCAGGACTAGAACTCAAGCAGGTCAGGAAGCAGGAGCTGATGCAGAGGCCATGGAGGGATGTTACTTACTGGTTTACTTCCCCTAGCTTTCTTATAGAACCCAGGACTACCAGCCCACGGATGGCACCACCCACAAGGGGCCTTCCCCCTTTGATCACTTATTGAGAAAATGCCTTACAGCTGGATCTCATGGAGACATTTTCTCAACTGAAACTCCTTTCTCTGTGATAACTTCAGCTTGTGTCAAGTTGACACAAAACCAGCCAGTACACTCGTTCACATGTTCATTTATTTATCCAGGAAACCTTTACCAAGGGCTTTCTATGGGAAAAGAGGTATACCTGCTCCAAGGGCACCTAGGCAGACAGGCAGTCCACTTTTCCTGCCTGACCTGGTAACTCTGCCTCACTGCCTCCCCCCCCCCCCGATTGGGAATGGGGCCATTCTTTCCTTAAAGGACATCTTGAGAAGAGAGAACTCAGAGCCAGAAGACTCAATACTAATCCTGGCTGACTTACCAGGTGACTTCATCTAACTCACTGTCCTCTTTGGGCCTCAATTTCTTCTAGAAAGTTCAGTGAAGTAACAATTGAAGTAGTAATTCAGAAGACTCCTTTCCCAGCTTGTGACTCTGGGACTGGGACATTCAAACTGCTTGTGACAGTACTTGATTTCATTTCTGCTTCTCACCAATGCATACCTTAAAAGTTGTTTGTTTGCTTGCTTATTTATATGTGTGCAGGTGTTTTGCCTGTGTGTGTGTGTGTGTGTACCATGTGTACATGTGCACAATGTGTACCATGTGCATCATGTGGTGCTGGGAATCAAAGCTGGTTCTGGAACAGCATCTACTGCCCTTAACCACTGCGCCATCTCTTTCCTCATTCACCTAGGAGACTCTGCATGCAGGGCGTAAGGGTGTGCAGAGCTGAGCAGTCCCCAGCACGTCCATCCCTGGGGGCTTCCTACTTGCTGCACCCTGCCATGTGGAACTTCAGAGAGTTAAGGAGGAGCATGACACCAAACCTTTCACCAATGTGTATGAACATGGTGGTTACCACACTGTACTCATTTGGCAGTAGTTATGACGTTAGCATCAGGCTGTTTCCAGTACTTTAAAAGATGACAGTCATGTCCCAAATGGATTTTCATCTCTTGGAAGTAAATATCTTTATTAAAGATGTACATATTTCAGAAGCATGTCTGAAAACGTACACAGCTGTGAATATATGTTTCCAGATATGGGTATGAGAGAAGCTTTAAATTATTTTTATCTATTAATATCTGATAAAACCATTAGAATGTAGTTCAGCCCCTGAGTCTTGTGTGATAAGACATCTAAAAAAATTTTTCTTTTAAATCGAGTTAACCTGAGACATATTAAACAGCATTTGCTTTTACTAAATGGAAGGAAAGTTAAAATGTGCTTTTATGGGTATAATAATTATTAATAAATATATTAAAATAATACTTCATAAAAATAAACCAAACTGATCTAAAACAACATATTTTAAATATAAAATAACCAAAGTTATCCACATATTTATATTTTTAAATTTAGGAATGGCTTGTTAAGCCAGCTCTCAGGAAGGTGAAGCAGGAGGATTGTAAGCTTAAGATTAGACTGGGATATCCAGTGAGACCCTATCTGGCTGGAATACTTAGTGAGACCCTGTCTCAAAAACAAACAGATGCAGAGAGACTCACAAATGCTTGTGAGTCTAGCACCGAAAGACCCTCTCTGGCCTTCATGGATATACACACACACACGTGTGACACAGAGACACATGCACATAATTAAATAAAATAAGTACTTAACAGACAAAACCCAAACAGTTTCCAAGGCAACTCAAAGGTGAAAAGGTGAGAAACGTCGGAGAGAAGTCTCTGAACCCTCCTGGATCTGCTGTTCTGTGTGTTAAGGTCCTGAGGGGACTGGAAACCCTGGCGGTCCAGTGGTTTGGACAGGGACAGGCACAGGGGCACCTGTTAGCCCTGAACTGTTGTCGGGAATGAGATTGGACATGCTCTTTGGGAACTCATTTCTCAGAGAGCAACTTTCTCTCCAGGCTAGCAGAGAGCTTTCTAATTAGAGCATTGGCTTTTGAGCTGAGGGAACATTAGAGATCTCAAGATTGTGGACATGCTGAAGCAGCGGCTGTCAACTTTGACACTGAGATGATGGCTGATCTGTTGGCTCCAATGTTGGAGCCGCCAAAGACTCAGACCCGAGTGTAGCCCTCTTGCTCTTGCAGCTACAATGTAATCTTTAGTGAAATTTAGTCCTTAGATGGATGAACGTGGAGCCTGGTCCTGGGACTCCCAGAAGTTCTGGTGTGGTGCCCTGTGGCTCTTGACACTCTCCTGGACATGCCTCATCTAAATGATCTGGCATGGAGGTACCAGGGAGTGTGAGGTCAGCCAGGCTGACAGTGAGTTCCAGGGTAACTGGGGCTACATGGTTAGCTCCTGTCTCAAAACAGAACAACAAACTAAAAACAAGCAAATTTTAGGTACTTTTGGGGGTGGCTGCAGAGATCTCCGAATGAGGACTGGATCCATAGGCAGGTAATAGTCTGATGGTCTGGTCTGAGAATTCCCCCACGGACTTGGTTTCAGGGTACACCTGGGTCTCTCCTAGCAGGTGTCTTCAACTCTACCAGGTGTCCAGTCCTTGTGTGGCTTCCGACTGGCCTGGCTTGATTTTTTTCATGGCTGCTGCAACAGATGGGAAGCGGACTCCAGGAAGCCCACCTCGGATAATCTGTGGCTCACATTCGGGTTAGGACTTGATACAATTTTTTAAATGTACCTAGATAATCCTTCCTAATTTCTCTGTGGTTAAGACTGAAAACAAATGCTTTTATGTACTTGGGAATCCACATTGAAAGTGGCTGGCTTAGGCTCTGAGGGAAGCTGGCCTGGGCCTGACATTTCCTGCAGTTAATTGAGGATAGCTTTTAGTTTCCATAATCACATTAGCTTGTGCTTTTATATGTTAATCATCAATTTTGGCCATCCATCCCCCACCTGCCCTTTCTGAGGGAGGGAGGGAGGTAAGGAGGGAGGGAGGGAGAGAGAGAGAGACAGAGACAGGGAGGGAGGGAGAGAGAGACAGAGGGAGGAGAGAGAGAGAGAGAGAGAGAGAGAGAGAGAGAGAGAGAGAGACCCTGTTTAGGCTGAGAGCTTTCTTTCTATGCCCTTCTATACCTAGACCTGTCTCAGGCTTCCTGAGTATTTTTTGGGTGTCTTCGAGAAGCAGTGGAAGATCAAGATTTCTGACCATATTGTGTTCTGATCCTGTCTGTGTGTCCTCTGATCCTTTGCTGTGTGTGTGTCCTGAGCTCAGCTGTTCACACGGTTCTTGGTATCATGTCAGGTTTGTGCCAGACTTCCCTATGTTGTGACAAGTTGAGAGAAGTCTCTGATGACCTTGGCTTCCTCGCTTGGGGAAGCGAGTCCCCATGGTGTGGGTGTGAATGAGTTTCTCTGCTGGGCATCTTAGAGTACTGCCTTTCTTTGGCTTCCACCCATTGGGCCAGTTCGGTATAGTGTTCTACTTCTCTCCTGGCAAATGATGGCCTGCCTGTGGGGAGGGGAGAGGGGACAGAGCCAGCTGTAGAGTTTCCACATGGCTTTTTTTTTCTTTTTCTGGGGAATACCGAGTGAGCTTTCTGACTTGTCTCACAAGACTAGACTTGCCCACTAGCCTAACCAAGCTAACCTCAACTACCAGGCTAACCTCAACCACCAGGCTAACCTCAACTACCAGCCTAACCTTTGCAGCTGTCATTTTGTTGTCCTCTCTCACCCAGCTTCCTGTTTGATCTTGAAGATTCAGCAGGAACAGAATTCCTGGTCCAGCCTCTTCCTCCTCCTCCTCCTCCTCCTCCTCCTCCTCCTCCTCCTCCTCATGTTCCTCCTCCTCCTCCTCCTCCTCCTCCTCTTCCTCCTCCTCCTCCTCCTCCTCCTCCTCCTTCTTCTTTCTCTCTCTCTCTCTCTCTCTCTCTCTCTCTCTCTCTCTCTCTCACTTGTCCTCTTACTTGGCCTTGGGCTTATTGAGGACATGTATTATAAGCAAGGCTGCATGTAGGTTGTCTTGCCTACCTCTGTTTGTGCCGCATGGGCTCCTTCATTTTGGGCTAGCATTTAACCCAGCAAAAACAGGGAAAGGACCAGTTCAGGCCCTGGGAGTTTGGCCTGATAGAGTTAGGCTACCTCCTCCAACCTCCTGACCCAGGAAATCCTCTAAGCTGTCCTAATTACCTGTGGCTTCCCTGCAGATGCTGCGGCATGAGGAGGGAGGGCACCCTGGCACACCCTGGGATTAACCCTCTGGTTGCTACGTCCTTTCACTCCTGTCCTTGTAGACACAAACCCCTCTCCTGTCCTTCTGAGCTGCCCAGCCCTTCCCTAGACATACATTGCTAGACAGGCAGACAGCTCATCTTAGCACCTGTCTACTTGGACTGGAGTCTTCTCATCCGGCATCAGGAGATGAGTCTATTTAGCTAACGTTCTTTTCCAACCCTGCTCAGGCAGGGGCTATTCAGTCCTCTGGGAAGTCCTTGCTTAGTCTTCTCTGGGTAGCCAGGCAACTAATCTTTAGACCCACTACCTTCAAGGATGCTGAGGTACTGAGGCTACTGTGCAAGACACAATCAGCGCATGGAGCATCAGCGAGTGTGTGCTTCCCCAGTGTCATTTTATGTCCCCTAGTGCCTGCCGGTGCCCCAGTGTCCCTGCATGGAGACCTTCATCTCAACCTCCTTAACAGTACTGCTAGGTGCCCATAACCAGGATTCCAGGACTCAGGCTCAGTTACCAAATGAGGGATAGAAGTAAAATCCATCCACATGACTCCAGCACAATGCTCTTTTCAGTGTCCAAGCTGCAGCCTGAGTATAGTTGAGTACATCAAGTGGGCTTCAGTTTTCAGAACGTTTTCAACTGGGCAAGTCCAACCTGCCTCCCTGCCTATATGAGGAAGGGCAGGGATGTGTGCACAAAACCCCCGTTGCATAGGCAAAGATAGAGAGAATATAGTAACAATCTCCCCTCACACAGTGCTTAACTTTAAAAGCTAATAGTTTGCCAAGGCTCAGTTTTTGTGCCACAAAACTAACAATTTCAGCCATGCCTAGTGGTGCATGCCTGTAATCCGAGCTACTGGGAGACCAAGGAGGAGCATCTGAAGTTCAAGACCTGAGCTTCAGCATAAGCTGAAGGCCAGTCTTGACACTCTGTCTCAAAAAGAAAACCCTGTGGCTATAGTGCAGTGGTAAAAAACTCACCTCACATGCATGAGGACCTTGGTTCGATTCTCAGTACACTCCTCAGAAAAAGCTAACAAATTTAAAATGAACAATTAATTGTCTTAGGTTTGCTGTGTTGTGCAGCCTTATCCTATGAAGACTATTTGGTCTTGCTGTCTATTGTAAGCTAACTGAGCCCCCAAGACCGGGAGTCTTCAGGTAGACCCAAGTGAACCTGCCCCCAAGTTATTTCTGATTGGTAAATAAAGATGCCAACAGCCAATAGCTGGGCAGAAGAGACATAGGTGCAGTTTAGGTTTTCCAGAATTTTGGGAGTGAGTGAGAACCACAAGGAGAGGAAGACGGTGGAGAGGAAGGAGAAGACAACATAGGTTAGGTGAGCCATAAAAATAACGTGGCCCTGAGAGCTGTCCAATTGGACTTAAGAGCAGCCCAGATGAAACATGGTAAGTAATAATTCAGAGTTATCTATAGGAAAGTAGATTCTAATAGCATAGAAGGTAGATATCTGCTCAGCTCTCGTGCTGTTTAGGACTTGTAAATAATATAAGTAGTGTGTCTTTTATCCAGGAACTGAATGATCAAAGGCGGGGTAGAAACTCCAGAATGGGATTGAAACGTTCTACGACGTCATCCCTTTCTAGTTTCAGACTTTGCCTCACTGCAGAGAAAATCTCCTATGCAATGAGCAACATACCCATCCCTGTCTTCCTCAGTCCCTGGTGGCCATTTGAGTGCTTTCTCTGCATGGATAACAGGGATGGATATTCTCATGAAAACATAAAGCACTTGCAGCTCCTTGTGTCTATTCACTCAGCTCTCACTAATACCCTGTGGTTCGTCCACACCATGGCATGCTTCAGGCCTCCCTCCATGGCTGAGTTATTTTGTGTTACATTTACACACAGTTTCTCTCTCCATTCACCTGCTGGTGGACCTTCTGCTGCATAAAGGATGCTGCTGAACAGAGGTGTAGTGCTTGTGTGAGTAGTGGGTATTCCTGGTTCTCAGGAGATATTGTTGGCTGTGGAACTGAGGGCCATCCCACAGTCCCTGCAATCCTGTAATCTACAGTGGCTGGGCTATTTTATAGCCACACTGACACTGTGTGGAATTCTGACTTGTCTGGTCTTGCTGGCTCATGCTTATCTCTTGAGCTAAGGTCCCTCCTCCATCTCTGCCCCCTGGACAGTAGGCTCTCAATCTTCCTGAAAACAAGCCTGATACCATTGCATGTCTCACTCTGCTCTGCCTTCAGCCTCCTGTCTTCTCAGGCTAGAGGGTGGAACCCCCAGAAACTGCATGGTTCTCGATGTAATACAGGTGCTAGCTCCTGTGCTATCTGCCCCTGCCTATACCTGCTGCCAGGGCTGTGGCTGGGTTCAGGGCTGGTTGCTCTGTCTTTCCTCTGGCCTCTTCATTGGAGCCTATGGCAGGAACATATGGCATCATCTTACTGTCCTCTGACCCCATGAGATTGTCTTCAGTCCTGCAAAGCTTCCAGATGGCTTTCAGGGGTTCCTAATTAGGGAGCATACTGTTTTATAGGGCTACCCAATACAAATACCATAGACTAGGTGGCTTCAATGACAGACACTGGTTTCCTCCCATTCGAAGCTAAAGTATGAAATGAAGATGTTCCCAGGGGTGATATCCTCTGAAAGCTCTCCCTGCGGTTATAGGTGTCCACTTTCTCTGTGTCTTCACACCCTTTTCTCTCTGTGTCTTTCTACCCCCTGATGTCTCATCAGGCCATTATTGGACTAGAGCCCATGATAGTAACTGCATATTTCTTTGCTTTCCCTGGGTTAGCATTTCAACAGGAGTCTGAAGACAACATAATTCGTCTATAACAGGTGGCTGGAAGAACAAAGCTGCGCGATGACAAGGGACAGCCTGGGGCGTGTAGAGACCTTGTGACTCTCTAGACTTCGGTTGGGTCTCAGAGTGACTCACTCAGGCAAATTCAGAGCAAGTGGAGTGTGTGTGTGTGTTTGTGGGGGGAGATAATAATGGCAGTGAAGAGAGCACTGGGAGCTTTGTGAAGGGGAGAGAACCACTATCCCGATCAATAATTTATTCCCAAGTACCAGGCAGGAAGGTGTTGCCATGGCAACAGGCCTGCCTGACAGTTACCTCTCTGAGCATCTTCTCCTTACCTAGCTCCCGTCTCCTACTTCTTTCTCTCTTTCCTTGCTTTCTAGTTGACATTTTCCTTCCCCCTCATTTTTCTTCTGTGTCTTCAGACTTCTTGTGAACTAAAGACTGCCTGCCTACACCTGGGCTCACTTCATTACATGTCAGCTCACTGAAGGGACCGTTGGGCCCTCAATGACCGTGGCCACTCTCTCCACCAGGTCTTTGACCTTCACTTCTGTTTCTAAAATGTCAAAACTAAGGGGTCCTCTCTCTGGCTCACCCCTGGTCTCTTGCCTTAGCACAAGAACACTGGGTGGTTTTCATCCAAGCTGTCTGGTGGCCTCCCCTAACTTGACAGCACTGACATTAGCCATGCTCTGCTCCCTGTAGCAGGTCCTCCTGGACTCAGAGTGACATTATGAGGGAAGCATCATCCCATCACTGCCTGCAGCAACCAGTCCTCCATTCCTTCCTGGTCTCTGTAGGTGGGAAGATGCTAGCAGCATGCAGTTAACTGAAAAGTCTGTGTCCGACACTCTACCCCAGTAATTGCTGTGATAGGAACTTTATCTTGGTTCTACACAGTAGGAACCCAGGAAATTTCTGTGTGGTTATGGAATGAATGAACAGAAGGCCAGGAGCTGAGTCTGTGTCTCAGAATTTCCCAGAGGCCCTCTTGGCTCCAACAGCTATACTAAACTAGACCATTGAAATTTTCAAATTATTGTCTCACTTTAGAATTTGCTGCTCCCTTGATTCACTGGCTTTCATAACTAATAAGAGACCTGGGCCTGTAATAATCATTTAGAACTTCACAGTATTAGTCTTGTAATTGCTGCTAAGGGTCTTGCCTTTCTTTGTGTTAGTAAATCCTTTTGCATAAAGATTAGGGAGATACACCTCTAGGCTAGAGGCTGCCATGGAGCAGGCAGGCTGGTGAGCAGGCTCAGTGGCTGCATGCTGGTGCATCTCTGATAAGGCCAGAGCTGGGATGCAGATACACACCAGGAACATCTGTGAACATCGCTGGGGGTCAGGATAGGAAGGGAAGACTGCCAGAGAGTGAGGCTGGGGAGCTCTGGTGACCGCCAGCTGCTGGTGGGAGGAATGGTATTACCGCCTCCGGCTCCTCCCTCACCCTCTGCAGCCTGCATGTGAGGCAGGTTCATGGGTGAGTGGGATTCACAGCTGCTCTAAAGGTCCCCCTCTCACTTTGCTCAGAGTCTCCTCCTGCCCCTCCCCTGGAAATGTTTTCCATCCTGGCCCCATAATCCTCACCAAACTGTGTTCATGACAGGCCTGATAGGTTGATATAGTAAAGGGCCAGGGCGCTGGGTTGGTGGTCGCTGGGCAGCGTCCTCTGTACTGTACCTATTGCTTCCTCGCTCTTAAGAGTCTCAGCCCTATTGCCTGGGAGAGTTACTAACTGGGTTCCATAGCTACTGCCTCCTGTTTACAGACCTCTCCTACTAGAATCCAGCACAGGCATTTTTCTTTTCTTTCTCATGGTAAAATGTTGGTATAAATAGTATTTGGGGTTTCTACTCTGCCTTTGATCATTGAGTTCCCAAATAAAAGATACAAACCTTTTTATATAATAAGCCTAAAAGCACTAGAGCTAGGCAGATGTCAACTCTCTAAGCTATTTTGTCTGCTTCCGTGTCAATAACCCTGAGATGTCTGTCACTTGCCATGTCCCGCCTGGGCCTCATGGCCATGCTCTCACAATCTACTTACTCCATGGTGACCTCCTTCTCTTTTCTCCTCCTCTCCCTCCCTCGTGGTCCCTATCTCAGACCCCAAGCCTGGGAACTGAAGCCCCGCCTACCTCTCTTCTGTCCAGCTACAGGCTGTAGGCATCTTTATTAGCCAATCACAGATAACTTGAGGGGCCAGGGTTATACAACAAAAGCTGGTCTACGTGAGGATCTGCTCATCTTGGAACAAACAGATTTTAGGGCACAGAATTTAGCATTTGAATACAAGCAGCATCAGACCAACCCACTACAGGTGTGTGTGTGTGTGTGTGTGTGTGTGTGTGTGTGTGTGTAATTTACATTTAAATATTTCCCCCTAGTGCTGGAGTTGGAACCCAGGGCCTTTCTCATGCCAGCCTTCTTGTACCAAGCTAAAGTGCACAGTTAATTGGCATCTAGTTCCAGGGATTTTGTTGCCCCCAGAGGGAACCCTCTGCCAGTTAAGCTTTCATTTCCCTTTCTGGGTTCCCAGCCTCTGACAACCACTTGTTCTGTCTCTGGACATTTCACATAGCTGGAATCAAATAACCTGACTTTGGGTGTCTGGTTTCTTTCGCTCATTATGTGTGCAAGGCTTAAACTGTTGATCTGGTGAGCATCAGTACTTGATGCCTTGCCCATAGGCACATTTATCTGATCATCTGTTGATAGGTTCTTTGGGTCCTTTGCACCTTCTGAGGTAAGAGGTGCTTCTGTGAACACTTTTGTAAGTTTCTGTTTGAACACTGTTTTCAGTTCTTTGGGGGCACGCATGGTGGTGGAATGGCCAGCTACCTGGCAACCTGGTGTTTAACTATTGGAGAACTGTCCAATCTGGGTTACTTTGTCACATCTGCTTTTGGAAATATCTGCTCCCTATGCTGCTCTTGGGCTCAAGACTTGGGACACTTGAGAGAAGTTTCTGGTTCCTAGTCCCCGGCCAAGCCCGAGTAGTGTGGTTGACCACTGTAAGGGCGTGTCACCACAGCTGCTGAGTCCTTTCTCACCATTTTGCTATTATCACCAATGCCCCAACTGCACATTTGTTTCTTTAGGGAAGCTGGTGTGCAGAATCCAGTATCATCTTCCAGGGCACGAAGGCTGCACCTCACTCTCTCCATCCTTCCCAGCCTTCTCTCCATCTTTCGTCCTAAGGAAGAAGATCACATGTGTACTCTGATAGGATGCAGTCACATCTCTGTGGGGGCCCTTTAAAAAGTATGCAGCAGGCTTTGAAGGCAGTGCCATAGAGAGAGCTGAAAAAAAAATCGGTGCATTGTGGGCTATATAGATAGGTTCCCAGGGGACCTCTTTGAAGAAGACAACCCTCATTTAAATGAATAAATTCCAATTCATTTGAAAGAAGAGTCAGACAGCTTTCTAGGCTTATAAAAAAGAAGCTGCTGTGAATAGATAGTGAATTATGTACGCCTTTAGGAAATTCAAGGAAGACATATCTTTCAGGTGTTTTAAGTAGGTAGGAATGGAATCAGTGAGGAACCCAGGCTTGGAACAGGTGTCCCACTGGCTGGGAAGGGACCTTTCCATGGACGATGGGGGTGGGAGGGGCCATGTGAGGAGAAGGTAGGCTGGTGAGAAATACATACGGGTGGTACCTTGGTGAGTTAAGTTTTGAGCATTTTAAATGTTTCCTACTGTAACCTGGACTGTCAGGGATGCCCTTTCAAAATGAAGCATTTTATCCAGTTTTAGAAGGTTCTGGAAAAGTAGCTTTGGGCAACGTACCTAGGCCAGAGACATTTTGCTGGATGGGAGGAGTGGGTCTCCTTCTTGTTTAAAACCTGAAGCTAACAGAGTGGAGATGGAGAGAAGTCCAGGGAGTAGCCCAGGGGGACAGTGGTGGCTAAAGAGGCTTTATCAGATTCTTAGGAAATTTCAGAGACATCAGAGGTTGATGACACTGTCCTCATTTGCAACCAGGACTGAAAGTAGATGACAAGGTCAGGGGAATGTCAGAGCCAAGTATAGGCACCCCTGCCTCTCATCACCACGGTAACCCACTCCAAGGGTTGAAGAATACTGCCCTGCCCTCAGGGAGGCAGCTCCTTTGAAACCCCTTTCCCAGCAGCCATTTCTTTGGGGTCACATATTTGGGGCTTGACGGCAAAGCAGAGCAAGATGCTACAGCTTTCTTTTTTTTCCCTTTTAATTTTGAAATTGTGGATAGACAGACGTTTAAAATGATTTTAATCATGTCAGGTTTATAATAAATACAGCATCATGTTCTAGATCTGGAGCACTGGGCAGCAGTTACTATTGTCTACTTTCAGCGTACTGCAGATAGAAACTTGTACTATCTGTCTGCGCTGCCATTAAGTGGCACCTGCCTGCTTCCTGCCCTGCAGGCCCTTTATAGCTCGGCTTGAAATCCCATCTCCACGACATCAGTTATTCTGGCTCATCCATAGCCATGAAATAATACCAGCTTTGTCCCTTCGTGTCTGGGTCGTTTCAGTTGGCGTATTTTTTTAAGATTTTAATTTTTAAACTATTTATTTATGTTTTATTTTGTGCGTATGTGTGGTATTGTATGAGCTGTGTGCTACACATGCACACAGAATAGAAGAAGACATTGGATCCCCTGGGATCTCAGACAGTTGTGAGCTGCCTTGTGGGTGCTGGGAATCGATCCCAGGTCCTTTGCAAGAGTAAGCAGTACTCTTTACCCCTGAGCTATCTCTCCAGCCCCAGAATAATGTTTTTAAGGTTCCATTCACATTATAGCATGCATCTGAACTTCATTCTTTCTTCATTTGTTCATGATGACGGGGATCAAATCCACCTAGGCAAGCACTGTGCCAACTGAGGCACATGCCCAGCCTCTTTATTCTTTTTAATGACCGAATAATAGTCTGTCATACAGATGTATAGTGTTGTATTTTTCTCTTGTTCTTGATGGCAGTAGGGTGGGTCTCACTTTTTGCTGAATAATGCTGAAATGAACATTCATGTATAGATATCTGGTCCCTGTTTTCTTATGGACTCTTCATCTAGAGGTGAAGGTGCTTCTCTGTTTAGTTTGCCAAAGGACTACTTCCTGCTGTGGCTGCATCATTGTGTGTTGTCATCGGGATTCAGGAGAGCCCCAGTCTCCTCACACCTTGCCAACACTGTTTTTCTTACTGATTATAGCTCTGCTCATAGGCACAAGGTGGCGTGTCCCACCGAGGTTTCATTCCACATCTTTCTAGTAACAAATTTGTGACATCTTTTTTCTTTCATGCTTGAGTTTTACGGGGTCTTCATATATCCTGGGCATTAAAGTCCTATGAGACATATAATTTGAAAATATTTTCCTCCATTCTGTAGAATTTCTTTTTGCTTTCTGGTAATATCTCATAAACACAGAGATGTTTTGACGGAGCCCCGGTTATCCTACCCCCTCCCTTTCATTGTTTCTGTGTCACATCGAAGAATCTGTTCTCACACTCAAGGACATGAGAGCTGTATTTTATTTATCACGAGAGTGTTGTGGTTCTAGCGGTAATATCTGGGTCACTGATCCATTTTGACTTAATTTCCTTTAATAACTGAAGCATATACCGAAGGGCTCAACTTTATTTATTTTTTAATTTTCTTCATGTGACAATGTGGCTGCCCCAGCACCATTTGTTGATGACACTCTTCCTCTCTCATCCAGTGGTAGACTGGGGCTGTTATCACATACGTTGTTCATAGACATATACATTGATCTGAGGACTCTCGGTTCAGTTCCATTGTTCTGTCTCTATTTAGCACACTGATTTCATCACCATGCCTGAGATAGTGAAGTATGAATCTCTGCTTTGCTCTGTTTCAGGGTTGTCTTGGCTATTTGAACTTCCTATGGGTTTTAGTCTTCATTAGTGTTCCTTTGTGGACACAAGTACTGCTTTCTACTGGATGGAAGCATTGCTGCCAGGCCTTGGGGTATGGGTGTCTTGGCTTTGATGCCACACCAGTTTCTGACCTGGACTGCTCCCTTCTTCCAGCAGTGCTGTGACAGACATGTCCACTGGGCCACATCTACGCCAATGCTTACTTAGCTGCTCAGCCCTTCCAAGAGCCTCAGCTCTAGGAGTCCAACATTGCTGGCCCCTTTGTGGGCCGCATGAGTATCACATCTTCCCTCCCAGGATCAGGCTCTAGAGAGTGCTTCCTGCCCCCTCTCTGTCAGTGGCTATTGGTCCTCTCTGGAAACTGAAGATCTGGCTTTCATGGAGACTGACCAAGTCCATATTCACTGAGCTATGGTTCAGTTCTTTCAGGAGAACGTTAATCTTATAGAATGTGTTTGGTGAGGCAGCCATGTTGACGGCAGGAGTCAGACATGCATTCTAGTGTAAATGGGACCATGCTAGCCATGTCAAGCCCTTGAGATAGGTCAGTTTTTATGTAACCATGTTTCTTGAGAATGAAGAAGCTTCCTTCTTCTCATGCAGAACCTGAGTCCAGAGACATAGAAAGGCCCTTTGCCGCTAGCCCTGGAGCACATCAGGGCTGGTGACTCTCTGGCTTTTACTTGTCACTACCAGCTCTCCCAGCTTGAGATGGTACCCACTCTTTCCTTCTCCAGCTTGCTGACATCATGGGTCAGTAAATGTTTCCTGCATGCCTCTTTATAAGACATCAGATGAGGTGCCTGAGAAACTGTAAAGATAGGGTGGGCTTCCTGGTGGTTTGTTACCATGGATTGCTGTTCTCATTGTAACGAAAATAGAATGAAACCTGTGCTTAGGGAGGGCTTATGTGGCCTGCTTTGGAAAGCAGGGGCAGGCTGCTCACCTCCAGCTGAAGGGCTGGACAGACTTCATGGAGGAGCAGCATGGCACTAGAGCCTTCAGGAAGGGCTCAGTCAGGCAGGGCTTGCCAGGAAGAGATGAAGTAAGAGACTCAGGATCAGAAAAGGCCAAGGTTGCCAGGTGGCCTTCCTCTGCATTTGGAGGAAAGCAAGTGTATCAGATTACTGTATGTTGACAGTGAGGCCATTGGATGTCAACCTGGGGCAAGTGGTTTGTATTCTGCAGAAAAGGTCACCCAGTGCTGTTCTGTTTTCAGCAGAAGAGCATTCTAGTAATAAGAGGGCTTTGATTCCTTCCTTCCCTAGCTTCTGCCTCTACAGACACCATGAACACACACATGCACACACACCACACACACACACACACACACACACACACACCACGCTCTTATGGGGACAGATCAAGGTAGACATGCATACCACAAGCACACATGCAAGACTCAATTTTAAAACACAAGTTTATCTAGTGTATTTCACCAGACATACACATATATACCACCACCCCTAACAATGGCCTGTAAACCCAGCTGCATACACATGTACAGAGATGCCTGTATACACCGGAGATTGACTTGTACCCATGTATACTGAGTCTTACTAAGACATATACTTATACAAGACAGACAGACAGACAGGTATCCTAGAACAGATATGCCAGGAAGGTGCACTGAGACACTTTAATAAACTCACTGGGCCGCATTTGCATACACTCACTAGAGCACACATGCATATACACAGAGACTGAAGCCCTTCCCCAGAGACACACACAAAATCCCTCCCACAGACACATAACTGCGCACACCTTCACACTGGCACAACCACAGTTGGACCTTTAGAGCTACACCTGAGCAGAGACAGGGACAGGCCCATGAGGTCCTGACTTGGCCATGACTGCTCTTAGAGACTTGCATTAGTCAGACATTCAGGTGACTGTGACCAAATACTTTGGAGAAACAGCTTAAGAGAGGAATTGTTAGTTTGGCCCATGGTCGCAGAGATTTCAGTCCAGTATGGTATGGGGATGTGGGGTTGCAGAACAGCTCACATCAAAGCAGCCAGGAAGCAGAGACGATGTCTGAGAGAGCTTCCCCCCTGTCTCTTTGATTCATTCCATACAGGCCCACAGACTGTGGGACGGTGCTGCTGTTATTCAGTGGGTCTTCCTCTTAGTTGGTCCTCTCTGTAAACACCTCCATACACATTCCCAGCCGTGTGTTTCTTTAATCTCCTTTGCTCAGTTTCTTTAACCTCCTTTTCTCACTGCTATCAAGTAGACAGTCATGACAGCACATTTACCTCGTTAACTTCAATGCCTGACTTCTCCACAGCTGTTGCCAACCTGTGGACTCTAGGTTTCAGCCCTGGTCAAGACCTCAGGGGTGGTTATAGCCCACTGCCCTTCAGTGTCAGGCTTTCTATAGCTCTGAGGGGGCTACCCAACCTCTGCTTAAGCTCTTCAGGCAGAATCTATCATGACCCCACTTTCTCTGTTATAAAAACATTTGATTTCTAAACTGGGCCAGAGGATGTACCCAGAGGTCAGCTAACAGCTGACAGGCAAGGGTGGAGGCTTCTGACTTGCTCAGCCTACCCTTGTCCCCTCTGCCTTGGCAGTCTTTGGCTACAAAAGCCAGCAATCTTTTGAATCATCCTATCGCATGCAGATCTATCCCAACATGAAAAGGCCAAAAGGTTGGACTTGATACATGAGGTCACCTGGAGGGGGAGGGGCTATGGCCAGAAGCGAGTGACCCTGAGGGACCCTGGGCACAACTCAGCTGCCTAGCCAGGATGCCACGAGTGCTCCTCCAGGCCCGCCAGCTGTCACTGCAGCCATTCTGAATTGGCACGCCTGCTGTCCTCTGCTAATGTGACCCACATTCAGGTGGGCTGGCAGCTCTCTTCTCTGCCCACATTCCTCTCCACTCCTGTTCTCCCCACCCCTGTTTCCATTCTGGGGAGTCAGCTCCCAGGGCTGGGAAAGGAGACGCACCTCCAGGAGGCTTTGAGAGATGGCTGGTGGGCTGCCTGGAAAAAAGCCAGGAGAATGGCAAAATATGGCAGAAATATTGAGCTGAACTCCTGCAGCGGGAAAGTAGAGAGGCAGACAGGCAGCAGCTGCCTTCTGGGTCTCCCTACTACCCAGTCACCAGGACAGTCACCTGAATGCCCACCCAGTGTCCTCAGAAGCTAATCTTCCTCTATCTGTTTCTCTTTAACTCGGGCTAACTCTGGGCTGGGCATTAGCCCCTCCACTCCACTCCTCTGGAAGAGGGGTTGCTTTTGCAAGGGACAGACTCAGCCGCCCACCCCCACCCCAACCCCTGCTCAGTTTCAGCTCTAATCCTAAGCCGACACCCCCACCCCACATACTTTTCTCCAACTCCCTGTTCCCCACAAATGTCACTAGCTATGTTTGTTGTAGGCCAAAGAAGTGGCTTATCACCAGCCTTGGAGAGAAGCAGGGCTTGGGGCAAGATGTGGGTTTAGAGGAGCCAAAGGCAAAAGCTGTTGAGCCTGTTGATGTCTTGTGTTGTGGGCAGACAGGCTACCTCAGATGAATATGTCCCAAGGGATGGTCATATACAAAGCTGAGGTCACCATCTTCAATGTGCTGTAAACCGCCATCCTGCTATGGACAAGGGTCATTTATCTCTGTTGCAGACTTAGGAAATATAAACATAAAGGAGAAAATGCACGTTTTCTATGGTATCTGATGTTATTATTTTATCATTGTGTTTCGTTGCTTATGGTAATGACAGCTTAATCTCGTACAATATTTACCATACACCTCAGGCATTGTCATTTACTGAATCCGTGTACTTTAACATGTAAGTGAGGAAAGGAAGACCCCAGGGTACCTTGCCCAAAGTAACACAGTCTGTCAAAGACAAGCAGATTTGATTTCAGAATTTATAATTTCTGTTTCCTTTTAAACTGTGGATATACTGTAATTGTCATTTCTCCCTAGCAATAGCTAATCTCTATTATTGCCATTTTTGCCTTTATGGAAATACCCTTTCATGGATATGGGTTTGAAATTATGGGTCCAACTAATACTCAGGAAAAAAAAAAAACTGTCTATATGAACGTGTGTGAACTTTTTCTTGCCATTATTCCTTAAATAATACAGTCGAGCAACGATTTACACATTGTTTAAAACATACCAGAAACTCCACGTCGTGTAGGGATAATTCAGAGCACGCGCAGGTTCTAAGCAGTGTCCTCAGAGACGGGAATGCTGTTTCCACAGGCTCCGAGGGCGTCTGTATTCGCATGAGCTCCAACTTGAGCATTCTTACCATCTTTGTGTTTTCATTTAACATCCACTTCCAGAAACAAACTTTATGGAACAGAGGGCAAAAACATTTTAAGACCTTTAAATGTTCTAGACTTCCCGCTTTCCAGAGGAGGGTTTGGAGAAACCATGTCCCACCCCAGCTTTGTCCATCAGAGGGGAAAACAGTGTGGTGGCCAGTTGGAAGTTGGCTCCTGAAGGGCCACTGGAGGGACTGGAGGTGTTTGGTCAGTAGAAGTGTCATGGAGTGTTGAATGGAAGAGAGAGGTCTGCCCCCAGACTTTTACACAGAAGTGTTTTACACAGAAGTGGGCCAGTGGGCGGAGGCTGTGGAGAGCCTTGTCTGCCCTGGGTAGAACAGGATTGGTGTTGGATAACCCAGGCAATGGGCTCACATAGGACATGTGTATAAGAGGGCTGGCTCTAGCGCTGCCACACAGCACCCTCACCCCACACACAACATTACGCCTTTGAGTTATAACAGGGGTCTGCTCTCCATTGCCCCCACCTTAGGGAGCCTGGTCCAGGCTGGTACCTCTCCCCGTCTATCCCCTCAGCCTGAAGAGCACAGCATGGCTTGTGTCACAGGCCACACAGTTCCTCCATTATGCATGAGGGGGGGACACAGGGGTGAGTGAGCGAGCTAGGCTGAGGGAGGGGACAAGCCGTTATTAATAAACAAGTTACTGTGTGTTGCTCCATTTACAGAACTCTCAGAGGACCTGGTGGGCTTGAGATAATAAAGCCCTGTTTTTGTTACACAGGGCTGGGAAGTGGCAAGTGGGAGCTGTCGAGGGCAGGGACACCAGGAATGATTTTGATTCTTCCTGGGGTAGGGCTGCTGTCTTCGCTCTCTAGAACACCAGCACTCAGGGGAGAGGGTCTAGCTGAGATTTTACTCAAGCTTGATTTTGCTCACTTGGGTGTACTAGAACCTAAGAAAGGCAAACTTTCAGCATCAACGTGTCCCTAAGGAAGGCACCTACCAGTGGAGACTTGGACAAGCCAGAAAGGGTAGGTGCTAAGCTCTTCTTTGCTCTTGACCTCCTGCCCACCCCTCCCCCATACCGCTCTGACCTTCTGAGGCTCCCTGGAGGTGTGTGCTGGGACATCCTAGCCCAGGGGTGGTTTGGTCAGGATTAGGAGCCAAGCTAGAAGGCAGAGAGCGACAATGATGGTCTTGTATTCTTAGCAGGCTAAAATTTTATGAGAAACAGAGCAAGGGACAAATATCCAAAGCCCTGATGAGGGTGGGCAGGGGTATCCTGGTCTGTGAATAAAGGCTGTCTGGGAAAGAGAGAATCTGGAGAGCTGTCAGGGGACCTATTCAGGGGTGCACATTAAGTCACAAGGACCATGCTCACTCTGAGCTAGTCCTCTCCTGGGCAAGCATCTCTGCTAATTGTTCTGGGCATCCAGATCCCAAGCCACCTCTTCCTCCACCCAAGGCTGTCTGGCTCAGTGTTGGTGCCACTGGATGTCAGGGCAGAGAAGCAAAGCTGCTTTGGGAAGAGGTGGGAATAGTATGTCAGTTGGCTTCTTGGGAAGAGAACATGGGCTGGTTCTGAGAAACCTTAGTTCCTGTCAGTTCTGAATGAGATTAGGGAGCCAGAATCTGGTCAGGTCTGAGTCACTTGGCTCTGTTGGAATTTGATGGCCCCCACCTGGCCCTTGCTGTTTGGGCAGCTTTTCCTGGCACACCTCAGGGGTAGAAAACCTCCTTCCAGGACCTCTCTGTAGGAGGAGGCATGCCAATGGGAGGGAGGGAGAAGACAGAAGACAAAATCTCCTGCCCTCAGGCTCCTTGAGGCAAAAGTGTGGATACAGTGACTTTCAATTTGTTTGGATTGAAGAGTCAGTGATTTTTCTTTTAAAGACCACACTAGGTCCAGAAGGAGCGGGCCCGAAGTACTGGAGGAATATGTCATTGCTTGCTGAACCCTGATGGCTCAGTCTTTTTTAAAGGCGGTCCAGTCCTCCCCCAGGGGCAGTGTCAGGAGATGGGAATGTCTAGGATGTTCCCTTACCATGGAGCACAAAGAAGAACACAACACACCCTCACCCGGCTTCTGTGGGGAATGGGAAGAGAGGGGGAAGAAGGTAAGGGAGCAAGGGAAAGAGAGCAAGAGAGAAAGGAGGGGCAAGCAGCCCCTTTATAGTGAGTCAGCCATACCTGGCTGTTGCCAGGTAGCTGTGGGACATAGCCTAGACTAAATGTCAACAGTTCTGACTTTAGAATCAAGGAAACTAAAGCAAGAGAAGTTAGCATGCTGTCCAGTGTCACAACTGGTAGCAGGGCCCAAGAACATATGTTCTAGAAGCTCTTATCCTGAGTTCTTAGGGGTTGATGATAGAGAGGATTATTCTGGTAAAGAATACAGTCTGATGTAAAGAATACAGTCTGACACAAAGAAATGCTTCCTGCCAGCGAGGGTCTCTGTGGAGAGTCCTGCTCTTAAGCAGAGTGCTCCTGAAGGCTGGACCCTGGATTGATGTCCACTCAGCAGATTTCCTTCTGAGGACTGTGGCGGTGGTCTTCTGTACTTTGGACCACAGCAGCTACTAGCCTATATGAGATGCTAGACTATGGATCAGTAGGTATAGGCCACTCTAAGAACCGCTGGGATGATGGGCTCTAGGGAGCGGACAGGGTTGCTTCAGAATTCCCCACATCCAGAGAATTCCCAGAGGAAGAAACATCCCCAAGGAGCTGGCCTTGATGGAGATTGCTTTACACCCTTCAGTAGGGTGAGTCTATTACCTAGAAAGAAGCCCGAGGCTTCTGTCCCATTCTGTTCTCAAGATTCCTACCATAAAGTCCAGACTGTGCTTTACCTCCTACAACTACAGGATGCAGCAGGAAGCAGGGCGGAGTTAGGAACCTGAGTCAGACTTAACTGGGCATGTGTTGGTACACAAGGCTCATCTACATGTGGCCTATACTCTAGTACGAAGTGGCTTGGGGCTGAGGAAAAACACACAGTAGCCATGCGCACAAGGACAGGGGGTCTCCTCTTCCTCCTCCTGTGCTCCTGGTTTCAAGCATCAGTTCACTAGTCACGGCCAAGTCTGAGAGGCAGGCACTATTAATATCACACCTGACAGGTGAGAAGACCAGAAGGAACTAGCTAGACAGGAAGCACGCAGCCTGACCACGATGCTTCATGACACCCAGGATTCTGGCTGTCCTTCCCCTCAAAGCTCCTCAGAAGGAAGACATTCTCCCCAGAGTGTCTGCCTTACCACAGATTGTATGGCAAAGAAGGAGCTGTTGGAGGTGCCCCAGAGCCACCTGGACGGCTCACAAGTCCCACTGCAGGCCTCCCCCCTCCCCCTTCTCAGGCCTTGGCAGCTGACTCCAGCAGTCATTCTGGATCCTCCACCCCTCTTTCCACCTCCTGGCTCCTGTCCTGATTACACCTGCCCCGCCTCCTGCCCTTCTCAGCCTGTACTCTCTTCCCTGGCTTTCTTCCGCAGCCTCCCACCTGCTCTGAACCTCTCACCTCACCTCCATGTGTACTTCCCAGAGACTCAAGCATGTTTTGCATTCTTCAAAGGAGCTTCTCTCTCAACTTTAAAAATCTTTGAGGACCCATCTGCATGTTGACATGAATTCAGCTGACCTGGTATATTTCCAGTGTGAGTGCAGTGTCCCTCACTCTGGTAAAGGAAACTTACATCACTTTGTTCTTTTGAACCCTATTCTCAAGGAGGTAGAGACCAAAAGCCTTATTTTATAGATGGAGAGTCAGACAGAGTAAGTGACTTGCCAACGTCCACATAGGGACTAGGTGGCAGAGTAAGGGCTTACATGTGGGTCTTTGTGTTTACCTAGAGCCACCGGGCCTCTAGAAGCTTCGAGGTTCCAGAGGTTATTAGCACACCACAGCTTATGTTATACAGGAGCTAGTTTTCTGGGTGAGCAAACTCCAACCTTCTAGCCTGGTCCTTCCTCCAGACTCCCAGACTCTCCCTCCCAACCCCCAGAATAGCCTGAAGGGAAGGGTTGGAGGGAAGGGTGTAGCTTTCCAGGGTCCCTAGAAGTCTTTAGGTTAGACCAGGATGGGGAGAAAAGGCAGCTAGGTTCTCAGAAATGGTAAGATGGCGGGCGGAGGATGGGGGGTGTTGGGAGGATGGAGAACAGAGAAGGGAATCTGGAGGTGGCTGAGTAATAATACAGTGTTGGCAATTCTGTTTCTTATTTATTTTATGAAATGATTTTATTTATTTACATTCCAAATGTTGTCCCCCCCCTTTCCGGTCCCCCTCCCGAGTTCTTTGTCCTATCCTCCCTCCCCTTTGTTTCTAAGAGTGTGCTGCCCCACCCACCCACCTCTTAAAAAACAGGCTGGGAGGGAGCATTCAGCAAAATGCTTGCAGATTATCTAAGAGGCCAAAGGGACAGAGACTTGTGCAATCCGGAGTGACTGTCAGCTTTAGCCTCCAGCAGGTTCTGAGTGCTAGCTCACTCCTCTACAACCTTCAGCTCTCCTGCTGTGGCTTCTGTGGGGTAGCCTCAGTGACTGCTCAGGGGCTTGACTAAGCACAGACCGGTTGCAGTTTTGTTCTCTGTAGTTGGTGCTGTGCTTGTGGTGTTGGAGCTTCACGGATGCTAATGTTAATTCTACCTCTGAGCTATACCCTTCTCTTGACTTCAGATCGACTGTAGTCAGGTGTAATATACACTTAGGAAAATGTGCATTTGTTAAGGGCACATGGGTTAGTTTTGACAAATACATGTAAAATGCGCGCACACACACACACACATTTCAAGTGTCCTCTATCCCATGGAAGATGGAGTATCTAGTTCCTTCATCCCGTGTACAGTCTGTCCTCCTTCCTACAGCCCCTGGCCCTAGGTAACCTCTGATGGCTGTGTGACACTTATGATTTGGCTTTCGTATAAATGGGCTCAGTGTCCGATATATAAGCTGGTTTCTTTGTATTACTTTCTCTCCCCTTTAGGGAGAGACTTTACCCTTCAGGTAAAGTCAGAAAAGCATCTGTACATAATTCCAAGATCAGCGAGTGGAGCAAAGTGAGCTTATTAAGTAATTAGACAGAGATTCGAGTAAGAAAAGGTCAGTGCACATCCAAGGGCATGGATGTGGACTTCTTGAGAGAGGGTTCTATGGTGTGTGTGTGTGTGTGTGTGAGAGAGAGAGAGAGAGAGAGAGAGAGGGAGAGAGAGAGATTCTGTGGCCTATTAAATTACATTAATACTTAAAGGATATAACTTACAACAAGGTTCAAATATCAAAGTTTAAAATTAAAATAGAGTTTTAAAAGTAAGTAAAGATGTTCGTGAACTGCTATACCCAGTTTTCTTTAGTGATTTCCTTTCGTGAATGACACTGTAAGGTGGATTTTATGAGGTGCGTTGCTTAGGTGTAGGGATGAGAGAGAAGTGTAAACTCAAGGCCACAGACACTCTGGCCCTAACCAGGCATGGTTTGTCATTCTCAATATCCTAGAGATGTCTCTCTGACAGTCTGTCTCTAAGTAGTCCTGACTTTATTGGTTATGTTGAAATTCTGGCTGCTCAGCCAGATCCAACAGTAAGGTTGTCCTTCCCTGCCTCTCTGTGCTGCCTCACTTCCAAGTTGAAAGCATTCTCATTAGACATTAACTCTCCATTTTCCTTCCTTCTGTCCCCTGATAACCACCGTCTCTCCTTCTGCCTTTGTGAGTTTAACTATGTCAGGAACTCAGATAAATGCAGTCATTCGATTTTTGTCTTTTTGTGTTTGGCTTATTTTGTTATAGAAATAATATCCCTTTCTGGTGAGAAATCACTCTGTACACTTACAGATTTATAAAGGAAAAGGTTCTTTAATAGCACATGCCCAGCTCTGGCTAATGCTCAAATGGGAGCTGGCCTTGAATAGAAGATTTCAATAACTTGTATACAACTTAGGCTTATGCATTTTACATATTCCATTATCCTTAAATCTTTGTTAGGTCACAACCTGAAGCTAGGTTTTCAACAGTTTAAACACATCAGAAGACTCCAAGTCTGGTCATTTGGCCAGATGGTAGATGTTTACAGCAAAGATATTGCCGGGATTATTTCTGAGGTATACAAGTATTGTTCTTTTTGAGTAACTGTTACCCAGGGTTATCATACCCATCTGGCAAAATGATGTTTTCCTTAAGAAGAGAATTGGGGGTCTGTCTTAGTTAGGGTTTCACTGCTGTGAACACACACCATGACCAAGGCAACTCTTATAAGGACAACATTTAATTGGGGCTGGCTTACAGGTTCAGAGGTTCAGTCCATTATCATTAAGGTGGGAGCATGGCAGCATCCAGACAATCATGGTGCAGGAGGAGCTGAGAGTTCTACATCTTCTTCCAAAGTCAGACAGGAGAAGATTGGCTCCCATGTGGTTAGGAGGAGGGTCTCATTGCCCACCCCCAATGTTAGCATCAGGACCTCCAAATCAGTGACATCACCCCCAGGAGACAGTGCGACCTGCATACCTGTTGCCAAGGCAACAGTCACCATATTCCCAGAATCCACTTGGCCCACCTTCCACCTTAACCTGTGGCTATATCACTCTCCATATATAAACGGAAGACCCCTCTGATCTCTCTCTCTCCCCCTTTTCCTTTCACTGCCATCTTGCCCCTCCCCCTCCCTCAATAAATCCCATGTGGAACTGTTTGACCTGGTGTGGTCATCTATCACAACACTCACAGTGACACACTTCCTCCAACAAGGCAGCACCTCTTTTTTTTTTTTTTTTTTTTTGGTTTTTTGAGACAGGGTTTCTCTGTGTAGCCCTGGCTGTCCTGGAACTCACTCTAGGCCAGGCTGGCCTCGAACTCAGAAATCCACCTGCCTCTGCCTCCCAAGTGCTGGGACTAAAAGCGTGCTCCACCACTGCCAGGCAAGGCCACACCTCTTAATAGTGCCACTCCCTGGGCCAAGCATTTTCAAACCACCACAGGGCCTTTATGAGAGGCCAGGACTTAACAGTGGCTGTACCCTTGTGCTGTTCCCTTAAGCTTCCTATTAGAAATATGCTCTTTGAGGATGGGCCTAATGGCTGGTCAATCCTGATTAACAAATATTTACACCCTAGCATTGCTTAATTTGCTTATCTCTAACAGGCTTAATTAACATACCACTTAGCTTTGGGGTGTTTGGAGGCCCTCCCCCTTAGCTGAATTCTACTTGGTGTGATTTAATGTCTCCTATTAGTAAATCCTTTATAATACCAGTTCTGTTACGTTGTGTTCGTACCGCTCCCCACAGTATTCAGCTTCACCACTGCTGCTAACACTGCATTGTGTCTGTGTTCTTCCTGCTCTGACGACCCCTAAGAGAGGCAACCCAAGGAAGGATGTCTTAGCTCATATTTCTGAGTCATCAGTTCATCACAACAGGCAAGGTGTGGTGGGGCAGAGCCACCAAGAACACTGCAATAGCCAGGAAACGGGGGTGCAATAGGGAGAGCATCAATCAGGTGCCAGTACAACCTTCAGAGGCATACTCCAATGACATGCTTTCTCCAGCTCCTGAAGTTTCTCACTTCCCTAAATCATGCTACCATTTGGGGACAAAACGCCCTCCATGCGTGCCTGTTGGGGGACATTTAATATCAGAGCACAACAGTGGACATATCATTTTTGGTCTTCCATCTATTAGTAGACAGAAGTCTGAGCTGCCTCTGCCTTCTGGTGCTCTTGTGAACACGGGTGTATACCTATCTGTTCAGGTCATTGCAACCTCCAATGTTGAGCATCCTCCTGGCAACTCCTATTTGGCCTGTGGGTACTCAAGAGTCTTGTGTGCTGTGCATTCATGCCCTTGGCCTGCTCCATGCCTCTAGTCAGTGCCTCCATGATCTGCTGTATGTATATCAGCCTTGATGGATAATGGGGACGGGACTCAGGTTTTTAGGCAATGGAGTTTTGTGAGTCTGTCTTTAGAAGCTCCCTCCTCAGGATGTCTTGGCCACCAGCTGACTTGTGGTGTGTGATTCCACTGAGCCTCTTACTGCAAGAATGCAGCAGAATATCATTATTTCATCAAGAGAACAAATAAATGTCATCAAGCATCCACTGTGTTCATTCAAGGTGTCACCAGAGTGCCATAAGTGCCATCTTTCACATGACAGTCCTGTGAGGTAGGATGAGGGTCTGGGGAGAGTCTCGGAGTTCCAGCTCACACAGGCTAACATTCTTCCTCTGCATACCTAAGTAACTTCAAGGGCTTCCAAGGCAAGTCAACCAGGGAAATTTCCTGAGCGTCTCCTTTCTAATAGAAACCTAGGCTAGGAGTTCCCGATATCATTTGAAAGGGAAACATGTGGGGCTTCCTTGCCCTAGTTCATGCAAAGTATAGAATTATAATTAAGAGTTTGTTTTGTTTTACAACATATAAAAAATAGGGAGAGCAGCATAATGAAGCCTCATGTGCCCACCACCTAGTGCCAGCGACCATCTCTGCCAGGCTTATTTCCTTTCATCTCTCAAAGTCTCCTCTTTGATCTGGAGTCCCAATTCATGGGGTAGCAGTTGGTGTTTTCTGGATGAGGACAGGAAAACGGACAAATCTGGGTATCCTGGAGAAAAATCCTCCCCAGCTGGCAGTGTTAATTGCCCAAGGCCAGAGTCACTGCATCTGTCCTCTGGTTCTTGACCACTGTCCAGGAGGCTAGGGAGGGGCACGTCGGTGAGGCCAGCCAGCCTTGCTGGGGTGGTTTGTAGAGAGATTTCCTTCTTTAGAGCATTTCTTCCTGTAGATAGATTTTATTAGAGAATCTTTTGAGTGGAAAGAGGTCAAGTGAGGATAACCTTCACCGTAAGGAACTACAGTGGAGATATGGTGTTAGGGCAAAAGAGGTTGGACCAGCGGGAAAGCAACCATGTACCTTTCCAGCTATATGCCCCAAAATATATTTGTTTGTGAGCCAGGGCCTTGCTGTGTAACCCAAGCTGGTCTCAGATGTGAGATCTTCAGCTTCCTGAGTATCGAATTACAGGTGTAAGCCACCATACCTATCTGTATTAATTTTATTCAAGTATCTACAGTGTGCCAAGTACTGGCTACAGGCTAAGAATACAAGTTGGTATCTGTTCTCAGAAAGTTTGTGGTCCACAGAAGGAACAGCTAACCACAATGCTTTTTGTGTGACAAGGAACGTTAGGGGCATCTTTCCATATATATTCGCCCCACCCCAGTCCCACAGGAGGAAACTGACTGAGGGTGCCGTTGGTACCTTTCAGAGAGGTCTGGGATACCCTTGTGTAGTACAGGGCAGAGATACAGGCAAGGGGAGAGAAGGAAAGGAGAACAGAGGTGGCAGGCACTTCAAAGAAGCAGGAATGTGGCTGTGTAAGACCCCACCAGATGTGAGTTCTTGTAGCATTGGGGAACAGCCAAATGACACATATTTCTTGACAAGATAAAGGACCACAGGGCTTATTTTTATTTTGAGAACAGGGCTGTTCTTTGGGGACAGAAAAGAAATGGAGATCAAAACCAAAAATGGTGGAAAGAAGGGAATCCAATTGGATTTACTGGTTTTCTCTGTGTCTTAGGGTTTCTATTGCTGTGAAGAGACACTGTGACCATGGCAACTCTTATAAGGACAACATTTAATTGGGGCTGGCTTACAGTTCATTATCATCATGGCAGGAAGCATGGCGTGCGCAGGCAGACATGGTGCTGGAGAAGGAGCTGAGAGTTCTACATCTGGATCTGTAGGCAGCAGAAGTGACAATGACACACTGTCCTAGCTTGAGCAACTGAAACCTCAGAACCCACCCTCAGTGACATACCTCCTCCAACAAAGCCACACCTCCTAATAGGCCACTCCCTATGGTAGCCTATGGGGGTCATTTTTTACTCAAACTACCATACTATGTCTTATATAAGATTTTGCTTTTGTCCAGTGTGAACAATGGGGATTGAGCGAGTGTGAGGGGGAAGCAGAAGCAGTTTCCATCTGGCCTCACCTTGTTCATCGATCAGCTGGCGTGGGATTGTGGTGGGTTGGGAAATGGGAGGGGGACCATGCCCAGTTTTTGCTTGGGACCTATTTTGTAAGTTTCCATGCTTTTCCTAGGGACTGAAGACAGACCCAACTATTCTGGCAGTGACAGAAGTAAATGATCAAAACAAACCCTTTGGGCCTTCTTCAGAGTCCTCCCAGGCAGCTACTTTACTGCCCACATTTAAGCCTAAGCTTTTGAGGAGAACACAGGGTTAAACTTAGGTTGCTGCTGGTAGGGCTGGGCTATCATAGCAATAGCATAGCACAGATAGGCCCTAGGAATAGCTGGCATCTCTGAGCAGCAGCAGAACACCGTTTTTCTGGTTTTGCTTTTGTTTTTTAGTATTTTATTTACTTTTGAAAACAGGTATGAGCTACCTCGGTGTGAGATGGGATGAACATTCCTCTGGCTCAGGGATGGGCTGTGGATCCTTTCCAGATCCTTTCAACTGTGTAATTGGGTTTCTGGTGGTTTCCTAGTTGCCCTCCCATAGCACGAGTCCCCAAGTGTTGTACAAGCAGTGGGCTCACTTCCAAAGAGAACTTAGGAGAGGCCTGTGTTTGAACCAGCGAATCCATCAAGCCTTTGTGCTTCTTGCTACTGAGAGAGGAGACAGATGAGAAGGAGGGGAGGAGAAAAAGATGGAGACCAAAACCTAAAATGGGTCAAAAGAGGGGAATCCCTGGTTTTCTGTGTCGTACTTAGGGTTTCTCTTGCTGAACTGTCCTGTCAGAAGCCCAAACCATGGGCTTACCCAACTGGCCAAAGAAATTATGTTTTTGCACTGAATAAAGTGACTTCTCACTGAATAAGCTAACTCAAGAGCAGCAGCCCTTCTGCCCTCCTTCCTGGGGCTGTAGCGCACAAATGCTGGTTGCTATGGATACAGGCAACTGAGGCTCTCCTGGGGGTATGGCTACATGGCCTTGGTGGAAGCAAAGCAAGCTGTTTAAAGCAGTGATTTCAGGCCTGATGTTGGCGCTTTCCCAAGATGGTACCTCTTTACAGAGGCAGGGGACTAGCTTTGTCTGCACACCACTTCAGCCCCTGGGACCCATGAGGGTGTGTACCTGAATTGAGACACACTGTGCCATTGGACAGTGGTGGGAGGGCACAGCCCAGTTAGGGAGGCCACTCTGCCTTTCTAGTTCTGGAGGATGACAGAGCTAAATGAGACAGTGCTCCCTGGAGTGTGTCCCCGGATGGATGGTGACACAAGCTAGCTTTCTGTGAGTGGGACCCTGTCCTGGAAGCCGAGAGGAAGATACCAAAAAGGTAGAGATGGTACAGGTCATGTCATCATGGAGCTTCCTGTCCGTTAGGATAACCAGGAGCACTGGAATACAATACACAGGAGATTGGGCAACCATCCATGGAGAGACAGACTGCATCTTTGTGTGTGACAAACATTCTTCTCTTGATGAATATGGCTGCTCATGTCTGTAATCTCAGCACTCCAGGAGGCAAAGGCAGAAGGATCAATAACACAAAACCATCCTAGGCCACATAGCAGGATTAGATCCAATCATAACCTCCCTCCCCATCCCTCAAACCCTCTGACCATCTCTATTAGGAATCAGGCCCAGTCTCTCCCCCACTGCAGAATTCTGTTGCGATGGTCCCTGTCTTCCCACCTCAGTAGTCTTGAGTAAGCCCAATCTTCTTTGATTTAACAAGTGTTGCGGAATAATTCTTCCCCCTATTCCAAACCCCAGGGACCTCCCTTCATGCCTCATGGGGATGACCAGACTCATCCCCATGGCTGTCTGACCTGGTCCACTCCATTCATCTCCCCTCATCTGCCACATTCTGTACACCACGCTGGTCTTTGGGTTGATGCCAGCCCCAGAGTTTTTCTTTGCTACTCTGCCTGGAGCCATTTTTACATTGCCACTCAGCTTATGCCTTCTCTTTAGTCAGGTGTCTGATTGGTTATCATTCCTGACCCCTTCATGTAAAGCCAGCGCTTCCTTCCTCCCTTACCCCACTTCTCTTCCACCTTTAGATTTCTGTTACCTGTGCCTGTGTTATTTATGTAGCTGATGTTTTATTGCCTATCCTGTCTATTCAAAAGGTGGAGATCCCTAAGTTCTGAGATCATGTCTTGCTTACCCCTGGAACCTCATTGCCAAGGGCTTTGCCTGGTACATATGAGCTACTTGATAAATAATGAATGAGTGACAAACTGTAGCTCAAGGCATGTCCATGTCATTGAATGCCAGGAGAATGTTTGCAATATGGTTTTCTATTGTCTTCCCCATAATAAAGGCAACGATTCTCATTTGCAATCCTAATCTGCAATTGAAAGACTTTTTTTTTTTCCATGAAAGTAGATTTAGGTTTAAGATAATGTCTCTCACATTGCCCTGGCAGTGGAGAAGGGGATCCCCTATGTGCTCACAGGAGCTTATGAACACCTTGTTCCTTCAGTGGGTATCAGTCACATGTAAGGGCTTCAGATGAGATGCGCTGGAGATGGTTAGCAGAGGATTTTCTGGAACGCAGATCTTGAGCAGATTTTAGTACAAGACAGAAAATGTCCGACTTATGCAAATGTTGAGAAGCCACATGGACCAAGTGCTTATGGGCACCGGGGAGTAGATCTGCAAGGACCAGATGGAGTCTGAGCTTAGACAGGCCAAAGTAAAGAAAGAGGGCTCCGGAAGCCTGCATTTGAATGACAGGCTCGATGGGGCTGGGACTGCACTGGAGCGGTGACCCATGAACTCTGCTTTCTGACCTCTTCCTGGTCACTTTTGTCCCTTTGAAGTTATGTTAGCATGATGGGCCCCCTGGGGAGCACCGATCCTCCTCCCATAGCCTGTCCAGCTGGGGTGTGGGGCATCTGTGTATACAAGAGTCAGCTGGCAGGTGGAGGATGACCCAGCCCTCAGGAGGATGATCCTCAGCTCGGCAGCTTGCCATCCTTTGTTTAATGGGGAACCTGTCAGGCCAGAGGTCAGCGTTTTCCCTGGAAGATATCAGAGCTTGACATGACTGGCACGGGTAAGGGGTAAGGTCAGGTTTCTAGGGAGCTGACTGGGATAAGGTCCTATCTCCATCAATTCTCCACTGTGTACAGTCTGGCCAGCGTTGGCAGTATGGGACTGGCATTGCAGCTTCTGCAACCTGGTTACAGAGCTATAAATGTGAGCAACTAAGAGGCCTATTAGAAGCCAGATGGGACCTCATTCTAAGGATGGAGCATCTGAAGTCCAGCTACCGGAAGAGCCAGGAACTGAACCTGGTGTCCTGACGTCTAGCTCCTTAAGGGGCCAGGAGAGCTGGGCAGCAATGAGGAAGGACAACAGTACCCCAGCTTCTCAGAATCCTGTTGTGCTTCCCTGGAAGCAGTAAGCTTGGATTGGGTAGCAGAGTGACATCCGTTCTTCTACAGAGTGGTATTGATATGGCTCCCTGGCCATGTCGTCCCCAGGTGCTTTCAGGGGTGGTAGATGGCACTGGGCCCCGGTTTGCACTGTGTGAGGTCAGAGAGTGACAGCCATGTGTAGAATAGGCTGGGCTGGTCTGCAGATGAACAAGGCCTGTGCCACTCAAGGTTCTACTACTTTACCTGACATCCATTCTCTGGGCCCAGTGATAGTTTTTACAGTCACATATACACTTGTACATTTTTGGTCTTGTTTGCTTGTTTGTTTTGAGGGAGTCTTTCTATGTGGTCCAGGCTGGCTTAGAGCTAACTCACAGTCTTCCTGCTTCATCCTCCTATTTTGAAGTGACAGGCATACATTACCTTGCTAGCTCCGCACGTGCATTGAATCCTACCCTTCTCTCCTCTCCCCCTGAGGGTTTGTCAGGGAGGTGAGCAAGATGGCACTGGGGGTGGAGAAGGTCTTCAAGAAGAAGCTAGGCTCTATTCTAGCCCTTTCCTGTGGGAGCTAGGTAGTGAGTGTTCAGGGTTTGACCTGAACTCCTCCCCTTGATCTCAAACAGGCTCTTTAACCTTTTGGAACCATGGTTGGAAAGGAACATTAGTCAGTTAACTGAGATGTCACACTGAGTAGAGGACTCATCTGTATCCAGCACACAGTAGGTGTACGTGACAGTATGGGCTTTGTCCTCTTCATCAGCATAGTGGTTAAATGCCGATACTGTGTCCACCACTATGGAGAGAGTCAGATTCTAGTTTTTGATTTGCCAGGATCATTCTATTACATAAGAAAAGAGGTCAGTGCTCAATTTACTGTGATATGTTGGTGTTGGGGTCACCTGTAAAGATATTGGGGGAGGTGACTTTAAAGGTCTATAGAACAGTGGAGATAGGATTATAAAAACAACTTTGTATGATGCCAAATGCAGATCTTATACACCATTGGGAAACAAGCAGGAAGCCCTCCAGCCAAGGCCAGCAGAAATTCTGGAATCTTCTCTCTCCCCTCTCTCCATGGGCACCATCCACTGGGCACCTCCTTCCCAAGGATCAGAAAATCTATACGGCTTGGTGGATAAAGAATCCTCCACCCTCTGTGCTCGCTGGACTATGTGGGATGCTAGAAATGTTTTTCAACCCACCAAAGGAGAAAGAATTGACCAAAGCTGTTGCCAAAATATTTAGTAAATTCAAAAGAGCCTTGTTTACAAAGAAAGTGGCTAGGCTGGAAGCTTCCTCTTCTGATTTGACATCACAGCCTGGTGGGCGTGGCCTTTGTCTGGTATGGTCCCCCTTCCCAGGTCCACAGGCAATTGGCCTGGGCAGGATTATTTTTGTTTTTTAACTGTTTATTGTGTAGTCATGAGCTTTTTTTTTTTTATCTGACCTCTTTGTTCCCAGAATAACGACACTGAGACTTAATTATTTATGAATAAATGCCTAGGCCATGAGCTTTGGCTTGTTCTCTGACTAGCTCATAATTTATATAGCCTGTTTACTCTAGTCTATGTCTGCCACATGGCCAGTTACCTTTCCTCAGTTTCTTGTGACTGTCTCCTCTGAGCCCAGGGTAAATAGCTCCCACTCTTGACTCTTTGAATTCTGTCTGTCTCTGCCTGATGTCCCACCTTCTGTTTCCTCTCACCTAATAGGCCATTAGCTTATTATTGACAGGTTTTACTTCCACACAATACATGAGATTTTCTCTACATAGTTGATTCCTTGTGAGTTTCATATCATGCACTCTGCTCATCTCCCAGTCATCTCCAGCTCCCCTCGTATCTACCCTTCACCCTTGCAACCTCCCCCCACCAAAATAAGACACAAACAAACAAACAAACAACAACAAAATAAACAGAGCATAGAAAACATCAGGGAAGCAGCAGTGTGTCACAGTGTGTCCCACAGTATAACCCTCTGTCCACACATCGTCACTTACAGATCTTCGTTGCAGTGAGTCATTGGTCTGGTTCTAGGTTTCTGGCTTCTGTGACACCATCAATATTGGATCCTCATCAGGACTCTTCCAGGCCATCCAGTTGTTCTGGGCAGGATTTTCAAGGAAGTAAACTTCTGGTTCTTCTTGTGTGTTTAGACTAAGATGAACTCCTAAACTATCCTTGTCTTCATGTCCTGTGTAAGATGGGCATTACCTTTGACAATCTTCAGGGAGTATCCTCAAGGGGGAATTTGATTTTTAGAAGTCACTAATCAAGTCTAGTATTAAGCTGACTGAAAAGACTTTTAGTTCCCTAAAAAAATGAGGCTGAGTTTGCTCAGCTTCAAAACTGACTTAGAAATAGGTTGTAATTAAAATTTTATAATGTTTTGAGCAGTGGTCACAGAGTTAGAGCAGCAGGTGGCAGGCTGTAACTTCGAAAGATAGCAGTCATTTGGGCATATTAATTATGATTTTTACATTATTTACTACTTTATATTTAAAGCTGATTTTTAAAGGGAACTATTATCTTTATTCTTATTAATCTGGTAATGTGTTTGCTTTGTGTGTCTGTATTCTTTATTTTCAAAGTTTGTTTATCTGGTTCATTAGTTATAATATCTTATACAATATCTTATCTCTATGTTCTTCAAACAGAGCGTGGCTTATGGAACCCAGATCTCTGTGCCCACACAGGGCGTCTAACTCAAAGTCTAGTGTGAAATTCAGTGATTTGCATTTTAATAATCTTCCAGGTGCTACTCTAAGATCCTGCTTTAGATCCCTTGGCCTATCTAGAAGGGCTTAGGTCATCCAATTCAGCCCCCTGAACAATCCAAGAAACTGAGACCCAGGGGGAAAAATGACTGTCTTAGTATCACATAATTGGTTACCAGTACAGCAAAGAGCCCAGGCATTCCCTGCGCTGACTCTAGGCACTTCTGAGGCTGTTCCTTGGTGGGGACTAGTTTACATGATGAGAGGTTGTTAGGATCCTGAGGGATGGCCTCTTACTGTCGTCTCCTATGGTACAGCTATGCCAGGATCTTTACTTCATCAGGGCAAAGCCTGTGTTGATTTTCTAAAATTATAATGTCATATACACAATGTAACATTTTCTAAACTTTGAGGCATGTGGCTGTGGTGGGAAGCACATTCAGTGTCATTACAGCACCATCACCATCCAGCCTTTACAATTTCTATTTATTTGGTTGTTTTGTTGTTGTTGTTGTTTTGTTTTCTAAATTGGTGTCTTGCTATGTAGCTCATGATGACTGGAAACTCCAAATCCTCATGTCCTAGGCTCCAAAGCCTTCTCATCTTCCCAAATGGAAACTCTACCTTACCATACCCTGTCTCCTGATCCCTCCCCTTTCACCCTTGGTAGTTCTGGTTCCTTGATCAATGAATGTGAGCACTCTAAGAAGCTCATGTAAGTGGAGCCTGTGGTCCTTTCCCTGAGTGGTTTAATAGCAGGTCTTGGATATTTACCCCTGTTGAGGCAAGCATCAGCATGTCATTCTTTTTTTTTTTTTTTTTTTGAGACAAGGTTTCTCTGTGTAGCCCTGGCTGTCCTGGAACTCACTCTGTAGACCAGGCTGGCCTCGAACTCAGAAATCCGCCTGCCTCTGCCTCCCAAGTGCTGGGATTAAAGGCATGCGCCACCACTGCCCGGCGGCACGTCACTCTTGTAAATGTCTAGCATACTCCTCAGCACGAATACGTTACATTACCTTTACCCATCAGTGCTCTGTGGGCATCTGGGTTGTTTCCACTTTTTGAGTGCTCATGGAAAATATTTCTATGGGGCCAAGGAGATGGCTTAGCTGGTGAAGCAGTTGGCTACACGAGTGTGAGATTAGAGCTCAGATCCTCAAAACCCATATAAACGCATGGTGGCTGTGATGGTCAGCCCTTGGAAGCTGGAGGTGGGGATCCCTAGAGCAAGCTGGCTAGCCAGATTAGTCCTAGAAGCAAGCTCTGGGTTCAGTTAAGAGACCTTGCCTGATGCAGGGTGTGGTGGAGTATGCCTTTAATACTGGCACTTGGAGGACAGAGGCTTGTAGATCTCTGTGAGTTCCAGGCCAGTCTGGTCTCCTGCCAGGGATATATGTGAGACCCTGACTCATAAATGAACAAACAAACAAGAAAAAAACCCTGCCTCAAGCAACAACATAGAAAGAAATCAGAGAGGACCTGCACATACATGTGCTTACACGTATATGAACACACACACACACACACACACAAAGCACATAGAAGTCCTGCTGTGAACATGGCTGCATTGTGCCTCTCAAGGTCCTGCTTTCAATTCTTTTGGGTACAAAGATGGAAAAGTAAATCAGTGCTTAGGTTTTGGAGGAACCTAATTTGCTTTGGATTCTGGGAGTTTGAGGCTGGAAATAGGGGTCTGCAATTAACAAATGAGTGGGTACCCGCCTGAACAGACCCTGGCTCCTCCCCATCTGGTGATGCTGTTAAGTGGCCATCGATGGCCCTGAGGTCTTGCAATAAAGTGACCTTGTTATTCACAGTTCACAACCAGGGCTTGTAAATGGCCTCTTGGATTTTTTTTCTGTTCTGTGCTTGGCTCTCTTCCAACTGCCTGTTATCAGTCTCAGTTCATATTTGTCTCTTCTATGCCTTTGGGCGATTATCTGTTGTATTTCTGTCTACTGTCTCTAGCCAGTGCCTCAAACTGTCCTCACTGAAACGGTGACCAAAAGGTGAAATTCAGGAATTTCGTTTAAAAGCTTTTATTTTTCGACTTTAAAGTTGGATAGCAGAAAAAGAAGTGGAGACAGAGAATGGAATGGAGAGATGGCTTAGTGGTTAAGAGCACTGACTGCTCTTCCAGAGGACTCAGGTTCAATTCCCAGCACCTACATGGTAGCTCACAACTGTCTATAACTCCAGTCCAGGATCGAACACCCTCTTTGGCCTTTGCAGGCACCTCACAGACATGGTGCCCAGGCACACATGCAGACAAAACATATACATAAAATAGTGTCCATATTTTAAAGCAGGGAACAGAAGCAGGTCAGTTATTTCAATGTTACGGTCCTTGTAGTGTTGGGGCAGAGACTTTCTTATTACCTGGACTTGGGCTGACTGCAGTGTTTTTGGGCTGGCCTTCCTTCTGAGATGGAAAAACTAAAATGCATTGGGAAGCAACCCCAAAAGACCTATTGTTTCCTCCTCATCTTTTCCAGATCAAGACAGACAGACATCTCCTTTAGTATGCACAAGCCTTATTTCTTTTCCTCAGGTTAAACTGGAGACTCCAGGCAATTTCCGGATCCCAGGAATAATCAGGGAAAACAAATGTACCCGGCAGTAATTGGTGATATTTATCTGGCGGCTGGGAGCTGTCATCGGGTCTTCAGACTACAAATTTGTAGAATCCATTAAGATGGGTGCGTGCTGCTAATTGTAACCAGACTCCACCTTATCTCAGAGCTGGGCTTGAAAGTGCAATTTCCCACACTGACAGCAACCTTTCCTGTCCTATTTGATAGGATAAGAAAGCAATCAGTGATTTCCACCCCAAAACCCCCGCAATGGTTTCTGGTATGAAGAACTACCAGAAGAAGGGAATGAGGGAGAAGTGTTTCAAGTTTAAATCAAGAAATAGGACACACCTTGCTTGTGTCCTTAGAAAGCAGAGGGCGCTGTCCTCAGGGGAGTATAGAAGGAATGACAGTGGCATAGTCCCCCAGGTGCTCCCCTTTGTGTCCTAGTGATGGACCAGAACTTCTGGGCAATGCTGGCAGAGTAGGTGGAGAAAGCATGACTGTGTTGGAGTCCCAGAGATTTGTATCTCCACTAAAGCACCTACAAGTATGGTGCCCAATGTCCCAGATGATGCAGAATGCAAAGATCTCTTTGGTGTTCTGAGTCATTTGACATCCTATCTGTATCCCCTGGAAAATAGAGCCTATGGATCAGGCCTCTGCCACATCTTGCTTAGGAAATATAGTCCAAGAGAACATAGTGAGAGAAAGGAGAGAAGCAGAGAAGGAGGGTTAGACAAAGCAAGGATGCACTCTTGACCTAACTCCTCTATGTACCAAGTCAAGCCAGTGACACACAAGTCTAGTGTGTTTTTAGGGCTGTAGAAATGGTGGTTCCTCAAAACAGTCGGTGGAGAAGAGCCTTTCCCATTGGCCAGATTCATACCACTGGGCATCAGCTCTCCTGATCTGGTCTATACAAGCCTGGGCTTTTTGCTGTCTCACCTTCATTGTTAGGACAAAACTCTGGGACTGGAAACAAGATGCACAGATGTAAGCATTAAGTCTAGGCAGTGTTGGGCTTGTGGAAGTGGGACGCTCCTTCAGAGCTGGGCACTAAGGCTGGCTGCACTTAGGGCTGGGAGAAGTAGGCCACCCCCCTGGAGCCAGATGTTGCTGGGAGGAGCTTAAGCAACATTTGACCACAGACCTGCAGGGGTGGGAATAGACTCTTCCACTGGCTACCATTAAAATTCTGGCCTGAGTCAGTCTTCCAGGAAACCTGGGGCCATTCCCTATCTCTACCCAGGCCTCCATAGCACCTTGTATTATGGTTCAGAAATATAGTGTCTCCCAAAGAGGCTCCCATGTTGAAAGCTTGATCTTCAGCTGTTGGCACTGTAGAAGTGAATGGGTCAATGAAGAACACTAGTCTGTTTTAGCAACAGGTTAATATACCTGGATCCATAGCTATTAGGAATTAGGTCCTACTTGGAGGAAGTGGGTTATGTAGGCATGCCACTAAAGAGTGCATCCTGTGTCCAGATCCCTCCTTTCTCTTCATGCCACTGTAGCAGCCTCCTCTGACACATGTTGCTGTTATGATGTTTAACCTCACCACCAGCCTTTAGCCAGTGGTGAGCCAATGGATGGAAACCTCAGAAATAGTCTATTTAGTCCAAAATAAATCTCTCTTCCTTTAAGTTGTTTATGTTTTATACTTTTTGTTGTTGAAGCATAGGAAGGCTAATGATGTGTCCTGCATCCAAACTGCTTCAGAGATGATTCTGTCAGCTTCTGTGTTCTCACTGGCTATTGGCATGCCTTGTATTCCCTAGGCATTTCCCCGCTGTGTGTGAGTACTTGAACAAGCCCTATAGAAAACAGCTTATAAAGTTATAAACATGTGGGCTTAATAGTTATAAAATGGGAGCAATTTGTATAAGAATTAGTTCTCGTATATGGGCCATCTGTTTGAAGGCTGCTTTTGTACATTAGCATCACCCTTCTTGACCTACCTCAGATAGTTAACCCATCAGTTACTCAACGCTTCGTACTTCCAGTTTAGCAGATATAAACACTTCCTGCTACTGACCCATTAATGTGAGCTGACTTCAAACCTAAATTTTATGACTTAACATGGTCATGTTATTTATTCACAAAGTACAGAGCGTCAACTAAGCTAGGCTTAGCTTGGAGATTCTTTTGATGGTCATACTGAGAATCACTTGTATACTTGTGGTCATCTTGTGTCCCAAATACTGCAGGATAACCAACAATCACACCCTGCATGCACTGTTGTCTACTGGTTGGTCTGGAACTATGATTTCCAACAGAGTAGCCACTGGCACATTTGAAATCTGCCTGTCCCCTAATTAGGAGATGCTGTCAGTGTAAATCACACATCACATTTTGAAGGCTTACCATGTCTGGTAGAAATCATCTCAGTAATTCTTATTGTGTTCATTACATATTTAAAGATAAAATTTAGATTACATAATTCTCTTTTACTTTAGAATGAGAATTAGAAAATACGAAATTGCTCTGTGGTCTATGTTGTCGGTATTTCTATTGGACAGTAACTAAGCTGAGACAAAGTACATCCCATCTTGCCTTTAATTCAGATGTCCTATATCCTAAAAATGTCTGCAGACATGCTATAGCAAAGGAGAACTGTCTCACAGAAGGAAAAGGGGGGGGGGTATTTTTCGAGAGTAAGAAAATGATGATCTGGTTTTGTCGTGATGTAGTTGAGAAGTGAACTAAAGCACCAGTGGGAAGCAAGAATATTAGGAGTGGGTATACTGGCACTTGGGAGTCCAAGTGGATGGTGGTTGGATATGGGTGGTTAAGAGACAGGAGTCTGGCTGTCAGTACTAGTGGCTGAACTTGCTGGATTGGGACGGAGTAATATACATAGGAAGAATATATTTGGTAGAGAAAAACATTAGTCTTGTTTTAAATATATAGTTTTTTTAAGGTCCCCATGAGAGATCAAAATACAGCAGTTCTGGGGGTTTCCACAGCTTCATGATATGGCCTTGTAGGACTGCTCTTCAAGGACGTTGACCCTGTCACACATTCCCTAGCCTTAGTTACCCTCTGGAATTGTGAAGCAAAACTCAATGACTTCCTCAATCTTCCTCAGTCTTTATGCCTGCAAAAGTACCATGGATGATGCTACCAAGTTCTGCTGCCAGCTTGGAATAGAGCCTGCCCCACATTGGACCAAAGTTGCATTGACCTGAGGAAATACTTTCCTAGGTTGCTGATTTTGAGTAGAGAATCTAGCTTAGTTTCGTTTCCTGTTGCTGTAATAAAACACAAAAGCAACTTAAGGGAGAAAGAATTTATTTGGCTCGTAATTCCAGGTTATAGGCCATCAGTGGGAGAAGTCAAGGCAGCTGGAACTTGAAGCAACAAAACACATTGCTTCCGTAACCAAGAGCAGAGAGCAATGAGTTAACACAGGCATTCTAATGCTCAGCTCACTTTTCCTACTTTAATGAAATCCAGAATTCCCTACTTAGGGATTGGTGCCACCCACGGTGGACAAGTCTCTTCACCTCAAATAATGTAATCAAGATTATTCTCTTTGGACATGCCACAGGCCATCTTAATCTAGACAATTCTCCGTGAGACTCCTTCCCAGGAGATTCTAGAGTGCATCAATTTGACAATTAAAACTAGCCATCTCAGAACCCCTTCAGTGGCATCCCTTACTGTACCCTCTCTCCTTATAATGAATTTGCATCTTTACAGATTCTTTGATTCATGGGACCTTGATCTCAGGACACCTTTCTTGAGTATAGTCCATGAAGGCAATGAAGTCATAAGTTTCACGCAACTGGTCGACTTGCATCTACTATCAGGACCAGAGTGATGGGTGCTTGCACTAAATTCACATTCTCATTTTATTCAGCCTGGCCCAGAGAATATTACCACACATATGTGGGGTGGCTCTGATTAATCTCATGTAGGTAACCCCTCAAAGACATTTTCAGAGATTTGCTTCCATAGTGATTCTAAGTCATGTTAGTTGACAGTCAAGATTAATGTTCATAGTTGTTCACTATTTTATTCTCCAAAGGGCCTTGTACATAGAAAATCTGCAATTAATAGCTATTGGGTTAGATAGAGTAAGTTACATTGTGTTGTACTGTTCTGAATTACAGCTTCCTGTGTTGTTTTTTTCAGGGTTAGGCCTTTTCTGACTCTGCCTAGCTCCTCCTACTTACTTTGCTGTAAATTAAATATTTTAGAGTCTTAGGAAAAGCTGGTGAGGTTCTTACACTGGTTCTCACTTGCCTGCCTTGTGTGACTTAACAGAGTGCCCAAGCAGCATGTACTTAACAAGAGACCATTAATTACCTTTCGGTCTCAAGGGAGTTGCTTTCCAGTTTGAAGTAAGCCTTAGATTTTAAAGGAACCGGCCTCTTTGCTTTGCTCTCTTTAGCTTGGTGCCCCTTGGCTCCCACATTTGTAACCTCATAGTTACAAAATGGATACCTTACTCCAAGCACACACCCTAAACAGTTAAGCTCTTGGTAGACACAAAGTGCCATGCTTCTGCTGCATGCTTTAGGAGACAAAGTGTTTGTCAGTTGACATCTTTATGACTCTTTGGCCAACTTAGCCAGGCACCCATCCATAAGCCACCAAGCAGCAAAAGGAAACTGAGTCACTGTTTGCTTGGCTTGGCCAAACCATTAACTTGGTTCTTGGAGTCAGGGGAGGAGGAGGGAGCCCTGTGGAGTAGCCCAGTGTCCTATGCCTAGTTGTTTGTTTGGTTTTTAACTTTAGTCCTTTGAATTCAGGATGAAAACTTTTAGTGGCTAGCATGTGACTATATTTCACACTGAAAAGATGCCAGCCCAAATACAGGTTGTTTTGTTTTGTTTGTTTGTTTGTTTTTCCTTTCTTTCCTTGAAGTCAGGTCTCACTGTGTGTCTCTGGCTGACTTCAAACTCCTGGGACAACGTTGTATGTGTGTCTCATCTTCTGAGTAGCTGGGAATGCAGGCAGGTGCCGTTCCACACAGCTTTCAGATTTCAAAATATGGAGTAGACCTGGCTACCATCTCTTCTTGGTCATTTTTCTTCCTACAGTTTTTCCTGCTTGAGCTACTGAGGCAATTCTCCAGGTTCTGTTCAATTCTGAACTGGTATTAGTGCTGGGTTGGTTTAGTTTTGCGTGTGTGTGTGTGTGTGTGTGTGTGTGTGTGTGTGTGTGCGCGTGCGCGCGCGCTAGAAATGGAACCCATATCACCTCATCTGGTAGACAAGTCTGAGCTGCCCTGAGCCCAAGGGAGCATTCTCTCATTATCCAAAACCCACCTTAGAAAATCCTGTGTTTCATCATCTTCGTTCAGTTTATGATAGAAGCTGTTCCTTGCCTCTGTCCTTCTAGACTCTCCTACTCTTATCTTTAAAATATGTCACCTTCAGCACGATGGCATACACCTTAAATCCCAGCACTCAGGAGGCAGAGGCAGGGGAATCTCTGAATTTGAGGCGAGTCTGGTCTTCAGAGCAAGTTCCAGGATAGGCAGGTCTTCACAGACAAGCCCTATCTTGAAAAACGAAACAAAACAAAACCAAACAAACAAAACACAATGCCACCTTCTATTCTTCTATTTCTAAGCAACACGCGCAGCCTCAGCTCCCACTGGTCAGGTTGGTACCACCGCAAGCTTGGTTGCTTTCTTCCTTCGTCGTTCCCGTCTTCCATCTCATTCACTCACTACCATCTCATGCCTTGTAACTCTTGCCTCTCAAGAGTTACCCGTCATCATTTCTGCTGACTATTTCCTTCTCAAACACCATCCGTGCTTCAAGAAGGCCCAGCAGTTCACATGTCCTAGCATGAGGTCTTATGCCTGCCACTAGGCTAATAACAATATCGACTTGAGAGGGGACTCGGATTAGAGAAGGGAGTGTTGAAGGAGCATTAGCTTCATCTGCATGGCCAGGCCTTTTACTGTAAGAATGTCTCACATGTTCACACAAATGATAAAAGAGAAAGCTCCAGCCTGGCATTCAAAATCTTCCCCCTCACTCTCCAGCTCTCCACCTCTCTACCATGCAAACTTTCTTCTCCACTAGAACTGATGTCCCTCTTGCCTTAGACCAGCTGAGCCGTTGCTCAAACCACAACCCAATGTCATGTGATTTGTTCCTCTCCCTCCTGGCCTACCCCATTCTTGCTTCTTCTCTGAGTGTTTGGGACCTAAACTGTCCAACATACTCAATGGCCGATTGCCTGGAAACCTCGCCCAGTCTCTACCCCCTCTGAATGAGAATAGAGCAGTCCCTTTGTTTGTCGATCATCCGGGATCTGGCACTGGACATGGCTGGCTCTTTGTATCATTCACCTCTGCTCTTTGAGAGCTACTTAGAGGGTGTACATTCATTCTTGCTGCCTTTGTTCATTCAGTGATGACACTCAGTGTGGCCAGACTGAACGGAAAGAAGGCAACTAAGGTATCAGCCTTCAAAAACAGCCTTTAGGGCCAGGCAGTGGTGGCGCATGCCTTTAATTCCAGCACTCGGGAGGCAGAGGCAGGTGGATTTCTGAGTTCGAGGCCAGCCTGGTCTACAGAGTGAGTTCGAGTTCCAGGTCAGCCAGGGCTACACAGAGAAACCCTGTCTCGAAAAACCAAAAAAAAAAAAAAAAATTAAAATGTTAAAAAGGTTAAAGGTGCTTACCCAGAGTGCTTCATTTGGATAAAAGTATAGAAGGGTGTTGCCCATTAGCCAGAACAGCTGAAGAAGTCACGTGGCCTGCATGTAATACCTCTGATAGCCTAGCCCAAGTCTTCACTTCAATACTGCATTGGAATTTTTTGCTCTTAAATACTTAAGACCCCAAGTTTGAATTTGAGCATGGATGGTCCCAACCTGCTTTGTGTGAGTGGCGCCTCTAAGCCTGCAGTCACCTTGTGGGATCCCGAATCTCAGTCGCTCTCTCTCTAGGTTTTTGCTTTCTTCTCAGTCTCCTGGATGTTGAGGATGAAGGGAGTGGACTCTGCAAGTAGGTTAGATGTTCCAGAAGCCATCCAAATAACTGGCTTCCTTGAGATGATTTTGTTCAGAAGCCCCACCCTGCAGGCACAGCTCACCCACTATCCTCAGAGAGGCATCGAGGAGTAAGTCAAAGGGAACAATAAAGAGGAGGGGACATGGGGCTGGAGCAATAGAAACACTGGAAGCAGAGAACTAAGTCTCACTACCCAAAGCTGCCGCAGAATGGGGGTTGGGGAGAGAGAAGATCAGCAGCCACCCTCGGTGTGGCGGCTGCCTGTTTGTTTAAAAATCATGTTCTGAGCAGCATTTGAACTGGCATTTAGATGAGTCTAGAATTCAAATTCTTGCAGGGGAGGCAGCCAGGACAATCCCACTTTGTTCCAGTTCTTTGAGGACTACGGAAATAATTTTTAGAACAATAAGCTCCTTCCTGGGTCTGTCGCTTGTTTGTTTGCTCTGAGGAATGCTTGGTAACTCTTAGGTCTCTGAGACTGGCATTTAATTTCTGTGTTCTTGACCCCTGGTAAAGGCCAGGTTTGGGCTGTAGGAAGAGACAGTGACATGTTAACTGTGCTGTTCTGTGTTTGTCACCTGCTCCTAAAGGACCATGGGCCAGAGCCTCTTATAGGTTTGCTCCTTTAGTCATCCACTCGAAAAAAACATTTCCAAGAACTTAGTTATAGGCCCAAGACAATCTAGGAATGCTTCTGAGTAGAAAGTAGAAGATGTGGCCCTTGCTTTCAGAGCTGTATACAGCGTACATATTTGATTGATTTTCTTTGTCTCCAACCAGAAACTAGGCTGCCTGTATTGACTATTGCTCCATTGAGTCATTAGACCTTTCTGGAATATTTCTCCACAGGCAGTGAAGGCTGAGCAGGGCAAAGGGCTATCTAGGACCTGAATCAGTCAGGAAATACAAATACAATTAATGGAGCAACTGTGGGTGTCTAAGGAGCCTTTCTGCTTTCAGGGGTTCTCTTCCAGGAATCACCTGGAGCTTGTTGAAAATAGCTAAGATAGGACCATGGCCTAACTTGCCAAGAATTATTACCTGCTCATTTTGACAAGGTTACAGGAGACTGATCCATTTGTATGCACACTGACCTCTGGGGGGCGCTGCTGGGAAGACTGGTCTAGGTGAGAAGACAAAAGGAAAGACTCCCTAGAAGCACTTTCCCCGGTGCCCAGTGAGTGGAGGCCTGCAGGAATTATGCCAGGTGGAGGGTGGAGACACAAGTAGGTTGTCCACTGGCTGGGACTGCAGAGGCCAGTGTGATAACAGCTGAGGCAGGGCCAGCTGGGAAAGGCTGTGTAAGCCGAAGAATTTAGGTTCAAGTTGATCTGAGAAGGAATCCTCCCCCTAATTTATAGACCAGGAAACCAAAACACAAATAGGTTGAATACTTTATCCAAAGTCACATAGCTGATCATTCACAGATCAATGGATATAAGCTGGAATTCGTACCTTAATCTGTAAACCGAAGGCCCATTTTCAGAATCACTACACTAAGGCGATAAGGAGACAAAATATAAACATGATATCATTTTTATTAATTTTTAATGTGCATGTGTATTTTACCTTTGTGTATGTCTATCTACCCCATGTTTGCCCCATGTCCTGAGAGAACAGGGGAGGGTGTGGGAATCCCCTGAATTTGGAGTTACAGAGAGTTGTGAACTGTCACATGGGTGCTAAGAATGAGCCCCAGGACCTTGAAAAGGGCAGCCAGGGCTTTAGCCATCTCTTCAGCTCTACTGATACCATTTTTTGTGCATCTTTATTGCTTAGCATTTGATGGATTTTATAATAAAGTAGCTTAAATAGCCCAAGATGACTAAGATTGGAATAAAATAATAAGCCCCACAAACCAAGAAGAGTCATAAGTTCTGCTTGTGATATTAAAGACTAGTGCTTGCCATTCACAAGTGCAAGCTTCTTCCCAAGAAGAACCAGGCTGTTGCTCTGTAAGCAGCCTGAACCAATCCACTGTGAAGGCAAAGCACTTTGTGGCTATTGGGACCTCTGCTTCTGTGCTGTTACCTGGGCCAGCCTTCTGTCCTTCCTTTCTGTCTGTCTTGCCACAGCACCCATGGCAGGGTTGCAGAGAGGGAAGAGAGACCCAGTGCAGCCTCACCTCTCTGTGTCTCAGTGCAATTATGTGAAACCTGAGCAGCAGCACCTGCTCAGACTCTGGCCCAAGGCACCTTTGCAGTCTGGTACACTCACCAGGTCCCTCGTGGTCAAATTGGCCATTGTGGTCTCTGCAAAGAGGGATGAAAGTACATATGCCCTTGGTGGTACAGGGAGCTAAAGGATCAGACAGGATACAGCTTAGGCGATTCTGAAGTTATCCCTGATCATGGGAACGTCCAGTGTAATGGCAGAGGCATTGCCCTGGCCTTCAGGCAATTCTAAGTGGGATACGAGAGGAACAGTATCCATGTCTATGATGTCCAGACTGCTCCAGGAGACTTCCAGACCAACGGAAGAAACAGAAAACAGAAATATAGGCAAAACTGAAGCAAAGTTGGGGGTCAAAGTTCCCAAAGTATGAAGACAATAAAGTCAGAGCACTGCCAGTGGGAGGACTCTGGAGCATGAGCCGTGCCTCTTGCCGTTCCCAGTAAGGCAGTCAGCGCATTGCTTCTGAGGAAACAGAAGCCAGTAGAGGCACCGGTGGCCCAGGCTGCATTGCCTTAGTGAGGAGGAGTTCTCTACCCAGGACTTAGTTTAGATTCCATCTCAGCCAGAGCCAAGGGACCTGCCTGAGACTAGGTAGCTGGCAACACTTGGCCATCTTCTCCATCTTACAGCTAAGGCTGGAGGTGACAGTCTGTGATGCAGCTGCCTGTTCCCACCTATGGAGAACAGCTGGGCCCTCCAGAGCTCTGTCTAGCATGTGGTATATTTGTTGGCTTTGGCAAAATGGCATCCTTCTGGCTCTCCACTGTTCCTCAACAGCTCTCCCTGAAACCATGACTGCAATCGTTGGAGCACGGAGGATCTGAAGTCTGCCGAGAGGGATGTCGGGTCAATCAGGTTCTTGCTTTTGCCTCACAAGTGACTCATGTGTCACCTTGGGCAAGCCCTCCGTTTCCCAGTCAGCTTTAAAGTAAGAAGGATGGCAAAGAGGGAATGTCACATGACCTGAAGCTGGGCACACTGGCTCCACCCTGTGTTATCTTGGGTTAGCCAATTCTGTTTTCCTCAAAGAAAAAGTTTTAAAACTCCTTGGAGCTTCAGTATTATGTATGACACAGGAGTAATGTTATGCTAAACTGAGCTACCATGAATGGTGAAATGCTTCAGAATGTTGGACCATTTAGTAGCTGGTGTTACTGTTTGAAGAGGGGACAGATACCCATCTTTGTCCTCGAGTGGTGTTATGCTGAAGCTATTGAAAATAAAGGGGGAGGGGATCGGGCTTTAAAAAAAACCTTACTAAATGTGATATTCATCCTGGCCAAAATGAATAGTCTGAATTTGAGCTGTAGGGACAGCAAACTCATGTGCTTGGGCCAAGGGAGCTAAGAAAATAATCAGGGCAGCAAGAGGGCTCATGGGGTAAAGGCCTTGCCCCTGACCCTGAGGGACTGAGGTTAATTCCTAGGACCCACGTGGTGGAAGAGGGAACTGGCTTCCTAAAGTTGTTCTCTGACCTACACACACACACACACACACACACACACACACACACACACGAGGGGGGGGGTAAACTCAAGCACTAAGGTTTGGAGAATTCAGAACCTAGCAGGAAAATGAGAGCTTAGCATGGTATTAAAAGCCATTGGAACCCTCAGCATGAAGAGCTTTAAGAAGCCTTCATGAAGACACCAGGGAAGCCTGAGTAGAGGAAGCCTTGTCTCTGCTGACACGAGTGTGGTCATGCACTATTTACAATCGATGGGTTTGGACCACTGTATTAGTTACTTTACTTGTTGATAGGACACAGGGCCTGGAAAAGCAACTTTGGTGGATTTGGTTTCTCTCACTGAGCGATACATGGTGAGGAAGGTGTGAGAAGGGCACAGAGTCTCCGTGACCAGGAGGCAGAGAGGTGAATGCTGGGGCTCATCGGCTTCCTCTGTTTTATTAAGTCTAGAGCCTAGTCCGTGGGATGGTAACATCCATATTTGGGGTGAGTCTTCCCTCCTCAGTTAAGCCTTTCTAGAAACACCTCCGGTATTCTCAGAGATGTCTCCTGGGTGATTCTAAGTCAAATCGAATCAATAATGAAAACTAATCATCATAACCACTTTCTAGTGTCAGCACTGTTGTAAATCTCAGAGATACAGACATGAACAAAGCAGATAAAACCCCGTCTTTCAAGGATCTTATATGGGAAAAGACATGGTAAATAAAAACACGTAAAAGACCGATGTGTTAAGAGCTGAGGAGCTGGCTATAAAATAAAGCAGGTGGGGGTTCTGGGTTAGTGGGTAAAGGGTGGCAGGAGAGGAGGATGGAGGAGAGCCTATGGTTCTGAGACACGAAGAGGGTAGGGTTTGTTGTCATTCTGATGTAAGGGCAGAGAGATGGAGAAGAGACACAGGACTCTTGGGGTATCACAGCACAGACTGTGCTGGCAGGGTACTAGAGAAGGAGAATTTTAGATTTGCTGGCTCCAAGATACCCGTTAGAAACACCATCAAGGGTGTCGCATGGACAGGTGGCTGTGTGGGTCTGAAGATCAGGAGGTCCAAGTTAGATTTAAAAGTTGAGATTTTCAACGTAAGGATAGAACTCAGGCTGTGACTGTGTCAAGGACACCAGACTGTGGCAAGGAGGAGATCTGGCTGTGCAGCCTAAATTTCAGCATCAGGGAATCGAGAGAATGGGAGGGCCTGGTATAGGGGATCGAGAAGAAAAAAGAGACTTAAAGGTGGTCCTTAAAGGTGTATCAAAGAGTGATCACCCATGTTAGATTAAGAAAGATGGTGATGGCTGGGCCTAGGCCTCCCTGCACATATGTAGCATATGTGTAGCTTTGTATTCATCTGGGTCCCGAACAACTGGAGCAGGGGGCTATCCCAAAAGCTGTCGCCTGTATGTGGGGTACGTTCTTCTAGCTGGGCTGCCTTGTCTGGCCTCAGCGGGAGAAGTATCTTCTCCCGCTGTGTATAGCCCCACAGAGACTTGATGTGCTGGGGTGGATGGATACCCAAGGGGGGTCCCCAACTGCTCAACGGAGAAGGAGAGGTGGGAGGGAGGGGAGGACTGGGAGGGGCAGTGAGCAGGATGCAAAGTGAATAAGTAAGAAAAGTAAGGTGGTGGCTCAGAGACTGGCCTTCACCATCTCGCTAATAAGCACAGTGAGGTCACAGGTGTTTGTCCTCCAGTGTTGAAATGTAACTGCCAGCATAACAGTATGAAGAGGTGGCACTAATACAAGGTGCACACTTTGCAGTAGCTCCACTTCATAAGCAAATGGGAAAAGAGTTTGTTGAGGTCGGGATGTATCTTCTCCGTCTCTGTGTGTGCCCTCTGATGCATTCTGATGCATGGACTTCAAGATACTTTTCTGCCAAGTCAGGTTTGTTGAGTTACAATTTATACAGAATGATATTCATCTTTGTTGGGTCTACAGTCCCATGGATTTTGCCAAATCTGCATAATTTGGAAAGCACCACTACAATTAAGATACAGATCATGTTCATCATTTCAAAAAAAAAAAAATCCTCATGCTCCTCTCTCTGTTAATCTTCTTAATCTGTTCCTTTGTCAAGTATACATAATTTCTACTTCTGTATCTATACACTGAGTATCTTAATTGGATTGGTTGATTTCTGCTTCTTGTTTTTCTTCTTTTTCCAAATTGTTTTAGCTGTTATGGTTATTTTCATTTTTCAGTGTGACTTTTGATTATCTTGTCTATTGCTATTACAAATCATGTAGAGGTTTTTGATAAGAATTGCATAAAACCAGGATGCCAACTTGGGATTAATTTGCCTCTTTGCTGTGTTGAGTGAAATCAGAGAATGTGGCATTTCTATTTTCAATTTTGCATATATTTTCTAAATGTTCATGTAAGTCTTGTATATATTTTGTTGGTGCTGTCGTTGTTTTCGACAAGGTCTTACTCTGTTGCCCATGTTGTCCTAGCACTCACTATGTAGCCCAGGCTGGCCTCACATCCATGGTAACCTTCCTGCTTACATGTCTCAAGTGCTAGGATTACAGGTGTGAACCACGGTGCTCAACTTGAGGCATCTACAGGTTCCGTTTATTTTATACCTAAAGATGTTTGAGGGGTTGTAAATGGTAATGTATGTTGAAGTTTTGTTTCCTTATGGTGATGGCTTTCGTGTAGAAATGCAATTTATTCTGTATGACTATCCTACACTACACAGTCTTGATGGATTCATTTATTAGTTCTAAAAAATGCTTTAATAGATACCTTGGGATTGTCTGCGTAGATCATTATATAAAATTAGAAATAGTTTTTATTTCTCTCTTTCTGAGTTTTGGGCCATACATTTCTTTTTCTTGACTTATCACTGGCTGGGGCTGCAGCACTGTGCTGAGCAACAGAGGTTGTCTTAGTCAGGGTTTCTATTGCTGTGATGAAACACCGTGACCAAAAAATAAGTTAGGAAAGAGAGGGTTAATCTGACTTACACTTCCACATTGTAGTCCATCACTGAAGGAAATCAGGACAGGAACTCAAACAGGGCAGGAACCTGGAGGCAGGAGCTGATGCAGAGGCCACGGAGGGGTGCTGCTTATTAGCTTGCTCATCATGGCTTGCTCAGCCTACTATCTTATAACCCAGGACCACCAACCCAGGGATGGCACCACCCACAATGGGCTGGATCCTTCCCCATCAATCACTAATTAAGAAAATGCCCTTTAGGCTTGCCTGGTGCCCAATCTTCTGGAGGCATTTTCTCAATTGAGGTTCCCTTTTGTCACATGTCAAGTTAGCATGAAACTATTCAGCACAATGATAGAAGGCACACTTACCTGTCTCCAGTGGAAGAGGAAAGAATGTAGCTTTTCTAACCGTTCACTCAGCATGCTCTTAACTGTGGACTTTTGTAATGTTGTGTGTGTGTATATATATATATAGTTGTGGAAGTTTCTTTGCATGACTGTGTTTCTCAGTGTTTATAAGCTCTGAATACTGCTGAATTTTGTCAGAGGATGTTTCTGTATTGACTGATACAGGCACCTGATTTTTTTTTTTTCTTTAGTCTGTTAATGTGGTGGATTGCATGAGTTAATGTGAAGATATTGATCCAGCTTTACCTTATTTAAGTGAACTTCATTTGTTTGTAGTGACATTTTCTTTTTTATGTACCACTGAATCCTGTTTGCTAGTATTTTATTATCGATTTTTGAACCTATACTCCTTTTTCTTTCTTTTTGGCTTTTTGAGAAAGGGTTTCTCTATGTAGCCCTGGTGTCCTGTTAGACCAAGCTGTTCTGTAACTCACAGAGATCCACTTGCTTCTGACCCTCCAGGACTGGAACTAAAGGTGTGTGCCACCACCACCCAGCTGAACCTCTTGAGAAATATTATTTGGTCTGTGTTCTTTGGCTTCTTTTGTTTTAGACCTTCTTGGCCTGGTTTGGGTCTCAGGGTAACATTAGCACAGGAGTTGGCATGAAATTGTGTTAGCTCTTGTGTTTGATAGAATTCTCCAATGAAATGAAGTCTGGGCTTGGAGCTTTACTTCTGGGGAAGATTTTTAAAGTAACGAATTCAATTTTCTTCATGATTGTAAAGACATTCTGGTTTTGTTGCATATGGGAGTGGTGGCCATGTGCATTTGAAGACATGGTTCCTTCATCTGTAGTCTGTGGAGCTTTGCTTGGTTTTGCCTTTGAGCTTGTAGGTTCTATGGCAGCATCTTCTTCTTCGCTTCTGGGATTGGCCACTGTGTCTGTTTCTCGCTTCCTTCACAGTTGTGCTGGCAATGCGTTTTGTCAGTTATTCTGACCTTCAGGTACCCCGGCCCTTGTTTCCCACTTTCCTCCAATGTAGTCAATGATTCTTGCTCTGTGGTGTGTCCTTCCTTCTACTGACTTTAGATTATCTCACTTCCCCTCTCTTCACTGACTTGAACGCGCGCACACACACACACACACACA